>PISX010004450.1:0-102584 GCA_004024625.1 Mellivora capensis
ATATTAGACTATAACTGCAATACATGTATTTTCATTTATCTGTAAGTTATATATATACCTGAAATTATTAATAATATTCTAGATGCTTAGATTTTAAATATCCTGTATCCTGATGATCTCATCCTTTCATTAGTTAACACACAAGGTACAATGTACACTTGGAAATAAGTCTTGTTGTCCATATGTTGTCCATACTACATGTAGACTCCTAGTCACCAGTAACATTTTTTTATCATTTAACATTATTTGGCCTGATAGTCTTCATATCCGATTAGATCATTTTTTATTTTTGTCTCATAATACATTGATAAAGTCTTATTATCTTATTAGGAATGTTCTCCTCCATCTGTGGCTTCTACTCAGGAATATAATCATGCCACTTGTCAATTTTGTAGGGATTCATTTACTGACATATATAATGTATATAATGTAACCAGGACAATTGCAATGCAGTATATAAGGGAAAATGTGACAGTTAAGGGGGCCAGGTGACACCCACATTTTTCTCCAAGGACCTTTCTCTGCTGGGCCGTGTGTGTAGTTTGGCAACCTGATCTACAAACTCAGAGAGGGTGCCAGGTCAATCAGGAAAACAAATACTATAAAATCTTTCTTTGATTAGGAAAAAATATATATATAAGTGGTAATTTTTTTTCCTTATCCCATTGGATTTTTCACGCTTAGTTCATATTAAAGACCATAACTTTAAATGGGTTTCTCAAAGGATAGCATGGGTCTCCAAGCACCTGTTTGTTTAAAATTCAGATTCCTGGGTCCTGTCCTGTAACTACTGCATCAAAGTTTCAAAGAGAAGATGAGGATGGGAAAAACGGGATTCTATATGTTTACTAAACTCCCCAAGTGATTCTTGCACCTAGACTTTTGGAAAACCAATCCTTCAGAAGATTTTTTTGAATTATAGGATTTATATAAGATCCTTGAAGGCATCCCACATAAAACGTGACATCTTTGTTTTAAGATAGTTTAGTACTTAGCACTTTGACATCCTTTTCAATTTTTTTCCTATGGTTATTAGCCTATTCTAATTTGTGTTTCTCTTGGGTCAATTTTGGGAAATTTCTTTTTCTACAATATCATACATTTTAGCTAGATTTAAAAACAATTATTTTAATAAAATTTTATTTTGAAAAAAATTAATACATTTTTCTTTTCAGTACTTGCCTGATCCAGTATGTTCCTATATAGGGACCCAACCTATCAGAGATACCCTTTAGTTTAAGGGAAATAAGAAGAGGGGAGTTTAAGGAGAGTTTTGTTTCAACATAAAGAAAAACAGTGAAATATTTTGAAGATGATAGCTTTGAAAGCTCTTCATTTTAAGGACCAAGCTTTTTAAGGGAATAATTTTTGAAAATCAAAACCACAAAGATTTAAAAGATTAAGTTATAAAATTAGCTTATAAATAATAAATTAGGACTGCAGTTTCTCATGGAGTAGATAGGAAAATTGAAAACCTGACAAAGATGGAGGTCATGGTGACCTTCTAAACAACCTGGAGAGATCACAGACAGAAGAGCAGAGATCATATTTAGAAGAACTCACCCTCTACTGGAAGAAAGACCACTATGGTCAATTCAAGAACAGGTAATGGAGCCAAGCCAATGCTGAGAGCCATCCATCATCATTTAACAGAGCACTGCACGTCATCCTGCCTGGGAGCATCGCTCATATGAAGGTCTTCCACTGAAAGCTGTTTGCACCTCACTCTCTGACCTGTGCATCTCCTAATAGGAGTGTCACCCATGTATACCCTGTTTTATTCAGCCTATTTTAACTCTGCTGCATTTCTTTTTTAATAGTCTAGAACTTTCTAAGGCTCCTTAAAAGAATGTGGAAACCTGGACACCTGAATGAACTATGATGGTATATGAGGAATCAGCACCTGAACTTGGGTGATACTGGGTAGGAAAAGTAGCTCAAAAGTTTATTTCAAGCCAAGATGGGGGAACAACCCACTCCCATTACATTAGTATGAATATTCGTAGAGCATGCTTAGGACAGGCTTCAACTTTCCTTATTTGGAGAATTACAACCACCACTTCACTGATGTCACTGAAACCATTCTAACCTCTCATCTTTTTTCTGCATGAGTTACAACACCAACTTCCAAAAAATCAAATGTGATGTTACTACTCTAGAAATTTGTATCACCCTGCCATAACATACTAGAGAGGTCAAACTTTGTATTATTGACTGCACCATCTTTCTTTTTTTTTTTTTTTGGTGGTTTTTTTTTTTTTTTTTTTTCATTTCTTTTCAGCGTAACAGAATTCATAGTTTTACAACACACCCAGTGCTCCATGCAATGCGTGCCCTCCATAATACCCACCACCTGGCTCCCCCAACCTCCCACCCCCCGCCCCTTCAAAACCCTCAGGTTGTTTTTCAGACTGCACCGTCTTTCAAAATCCATTCCGAGACCAATTTTTCAGCATCATCATATGTCTCAGCCCATGATTAAACCTGTACTTAAGCTTTCCAAACCTGAACTTTTTCATTTTTTTTTTAAGATTTTACTTATTTACTTGACAGAGAGAGACACAGTGAGAGAGGAAACACAAGCAGGGGGAGTGGGAGAAGCAGGCCTCCCACTGAGCAGGGAGCCAAACACTGATCCAGGGTCTCAATCTCAGGACCCTGGGATATGACCTGAGCCGAAGGAAGACACTTAATGCCAGAGCCACCCAGGGGCCCCAGATTTTTCATACTGTTCAATTTTTATTTACTTGTCCTTCTTCCTGGATTGTCATGAACTCTCTTCTCTGCAAGCTCCTTCTTCCCATTGCAACTTCAAATGTCATCTCAACCTTCCTCCACTGACCCTGTGAAAGTTATTTACTCTCTTTTCTGTATTCAGACTCATTTAAAATCATCTTATCAGATTCTTCTATAATGATATACTTGTGTTCCTATCTTCTGGATGGAGGACACCCTGAAAGTGTTGAGCTCCACTTGCTCATCCTTCCATCTCTGGTTCCAAACACAGAGGAGGCTCTCTGTTAATGTCTGTTCAATGATTTAGTCCACAAGGAGTGACACAGCTGGCTAGTAAAGCTAAAATGCCCTTTGCATGCATAACAGTCTATATTCACTTTTTTTGTTCTGATCCAGCTGTTTTTTGGACTTAGAAGTTCATTTTATTTATTCATTGTACATCATTTCTTTAGATTTGGCCAATCATTCCACTCTGACTCAACGGTTTTCTTTTATCTTCTTTTTAAAATTTCTAGTCTATTATCCAAGGAATATTCTGCCCCTTCCAGCTACATCATCAGCAACATTTATTATCGTGCCATCAATTTCTTCATCCAAGTGATAAATAACAATTTTGGACAGGACTTTTCACATAACATTTATCTTATCCTCCCTAGGATTATAGTTATTTTCTTCTCTTGTTTTGTTAACTGGAATGTGAACTCACATTGTGGAATGTGACACACATTGTGGCTCACTCACATTTTTATAATCCCTTAACTTTATTGAGATTAATAATGCCATGAAATGTCTTAATGTCCCCTAATGGCAGTAGTAGGAAGCTGGTTCTGTAATCAGATGACGTAGAATGAGATCACAGCTCTCCACTTGGGGACAGACTTGCGCAAGTTTCTAAAACCCTCCCGCCCATATTGATAACATGTTTTCATATACAAAATGTGGATAATATTAGTATCTATATAACAGAATTGTTTTGAGAGACTAAAACAGATAATATATGTAGAATGCTTGATGCTATCTTTAACACATAGTAAATACTTGATATTTATTAGGGACTATTATTATAGGTGTTAGTTGAATAAAATAAAAACAGGAAATATCAATGTCATTAAATATGCTAATATGTCCATCAGTGTTTGCTACTGATGCCACAACAAAATGCCACAGTCTGGGTGGCTTAAACAACAGAAAGTTCATTCTTTTACAATTCTAGAGGCTAGATGTCCAAAATCAAGGTGTCAGCAGATTGGTTTCATCCTGAGGCCTCTCTCCTTGGCTTATAGATGGCCACCTTCTCTCTGTCTTCACATGGTCTTCCTTCTGTGTGTCTGTGTGCTAATCTCCTCTTCTTCTAAGGACACCAGTCATATTATGAACTCATTTAACCTTAATTACTTCTTGAAAGACCTGTCTTGAAATACAGTCATATCCGTAGGTACTGGGAGTTTGGACTTCAACATGTGAATTTCGAAGGGACATCACAATTAGCACTAGACATCACACACCTTATAAGTCATATCTGAGTAGCTTTGGCAGACTGTATAACCATTACCTACTCACTCAGCCTTCTTTCAAGGGCATATATCCCTACCCTTTGCAATTTGATGGGAAGCTAAGCATTCATGCTCCACCGCCATTGGCTCAGCCATGTGAGTGTGGTAGGTGAGTGTGTGGGACATACCCCACTCTCAAGCAGGAGTTTGAAGAGCTACTGATTGTTCTCACCACTTTCTTGCTCCTTTCCGTCTGCCGCAAGGATAATTTGTCCCAGATAAGGACTGCTCTTTCAGCCTAAGACTGACAACCAGAACTGCCAAGATGATGTGTAAATGCAGGAGACAAGTAATTTTTTTTTGTCCAAGTCACTGGAATTTAAGGATTGTTTATTACTTCACAATAATACTTCACAAGTGTGATAACCACCAACAGTGACTGAAAAAAAAAAAAGCAAATGCATATATATGCTTATTACTTTTTCTTGCAAAAGGCCCAGAAACCCCAATGTACCAGCTATGAGGTCATTCTGATAAAGCTAAACTGCAAAAAGAGAGCAGAGCATCAACAATTTCATGAAGACCCAGGACCCTTTGGAGAAACTACTTTTCCCCTTTATATGGAAGGACACGCTGGCCTCCCTCACAGTTCAGTCTTCTCTTTTGGATAAAAAGAAACTGACTTCTTTTGCATTTGCAGCCCTGCCTCTCCCTGTCCCAGAGAGAAATCCTCTTCTGTTCTTAGAGAATTATAGTGGATGTTGAAAATTAGAACTGTCTGCCCTCACTTGGCAAAGACAAGGACTCCTTAAACCAGTGTAACTTCACCCAAACCAGTATCAGTTCTCCCAAAACACATGCTAAGTTCACGACGTAATTCAATAACCATCCTTCAACATCCTGCCATTTCCCAGTTACTGGGCAAAGGGGACTATTGAGCAAGACCCTAAGGAGTCTGCAGGATTGGGGCTGCTGGAGAAGGAGAAGAGGGACATTTAAGGCAGATGGAAGACTTTTAACAACAGCATAAATTATATTCCAGGAAGATGTGCATTTGAGGATGGTTGTAGCAAAGGGTGCAGGAATGACTGCAAATGTTACTGAAAACATGGCTGAGAGCCATCCCTGATGGCCAATGCTGGTGGTCAGTCCTAAGCCCGAGCACAACTCAAAACACAACGGGCAAAATTTTCAATGTTATGGAACACAAATTTACGTATTCATATCTGATTTTTTTAAATATGTCTCTTTAATAAATATGTCATATCACATAGCAGTTAAAGACACAAGCTTTTTATGCAGATGGCCAGGCTTCATACCATGGCTCTGCCAGAGTATGCCCTCATGAACTTGAGTACATGAATTTACCTGGGTAAGCCTCAGGTTCTCACCTGCATAACAGAGTGTGATAACAGTAGTACTCTTTCTAGAATGATGATCATTTTAATATAATGATGGCTGTAGACTTTTGGCACGATATATGAGTCAAAGTAAAAGCTCCAGAAATAGTACTTGCTGCTGAAATTATTGCTGGTACATTATTCGGAAATGAAAATTCAGTAATTTGCTTCTGTGAGACTCAGCCATCTGTATCCCTTGGTTTCCGACACCCTAATACTGCTTCATATCTGTCCTAACATGTGTGTAAGACAAAGCCAAAGAGAGAGCCCCACACATGACACATGATAGTCAGAGACAGATGTGGCTTGAGTGGAGAGGGGCCCCAGCCCTGCCTCTCAATTCGTCGTCAGCTCAAACAGGGCTCTGCTCAAATATTTCCAAAGCAGCCATGAGCCTCATTTTGGCTGTGATGCCAGACACTACTCCAGGGCGGGGAACCAGAAAGCACCTAGCAACAGCCCTTCAGGAAGCTACCCAGGAAATCATTCCTCTTGACCCCTGTCAAGACTTCAGGGCAGCTTGAACAGAAATCAGCTTCTGTATTAGGAGTTCACATTTTCTCCCTGAGAATGTTACTTTCCTTTTCTTAACTGAATCACTGGCTTCATTACTTTGGGGCTTATGAACTAAAATTTCTGCCTTCCTTGAATCAAACCCTGTGGTTAGATCGTGGTTCTTTTGTACTTATGCTGATTGGTAGTTTTGAAGAAAGGAAGGGGGAAAGGAGGAAGAGAAAATGATGAGGATAAAACCACCAGTTGGCTTTTTCCTCCTTAAAAAACTTTCTAGTTCAGTTTTAGATAAAACAGTATTTGATCAATGGGTCTTTAAAACAGTATTACTATACTGTGAGGATTTTGAGGGAGCGTTGTCATGGCAATGGGAAGTAGCGACATCCAGAATCATTTTTCCCCTTTCCCACAAAAAGTAAAAAACATATGTGCACCGGCCTTGAATGGACAGCAAATATTGATTTTTGTTTCTAGGCACTCCCTCATACTTTTTTCCTGAGATTTTAACCAGAAAAGCTGCTTCTGTTATTAATCAAATGATCTGAGTAAGATATACTGAGCTGCTTTATGATACAGTATTTCATCTTGAATACAAGAGCTGTTTTTCATTACTGAAGGATTGAATGTCCTCCTTAAATATCACATTTTTATCTGGTGATACTGATTATTCTACATAATGGGGGGTTTTTTTGTTTGTTTTATATTTTATTTATTTATTTAGAGAGAGAGTGCGAGCAGGAGGAGGGGCAGAGGGAGAGGTGGGGAGAGAATCTCAAGCAGACTCTGTTCTGGGTGTGGAGCTTGGAATGGGGCTTGATCTCATGACCCTGAGATCATAACCTGAGCTGAAATCAAGAGTCACATGTTCAACCAACTGACCCACCCAGATACCTCAGGAATAACATTTTCATCAAAAGAATTACTCAAATCAACTCTTTATGTCTGTCTGTCTCTCTCTCTCTCTCTCTCTCTCTCTCTCTCGACTGTGTCCCCTATTTCCTTCTCCCTTTCTATCTTTCTCACATCCATTTGTTTATTCAGTCATTCAATCTACATTTGCACTTGAATGAGCTAAAGAGTTAAAGAAAGAGACTTGGAAATAATCATAATTCAGAAAGCCCTTCAGTCATAATGATCCAATTTCTTAGAACACTCCAGGGAAAAAAATTTTAAGAAACTTAAACACTGAAAGACATAAACCAGGTGAGTGGCTGAAGTCACATGTAATTCTAGTAAAGCTTCCTTAATTACTTACAGTGACCACAATAAAACATCCATTGATTTTCCTCCTTCCAGTCTCCAAGTTCATGACTCCCTCTGACCGGGTTCCACTGAATTTCCAGAGACACGGAGTGGCTTAAATGTTGATGTGGTGAATTAAAAAAAAAAAAAAGATCTTGATAACTGCTTGATTTGGTTTTGCTTCATCAGGCAAAGGAATTCATAAACTCCCCTGCACAAATGTTAAGGTCCAGGATGACAGCTAGGGCATTTTCTTCCAAAGATTTTATTCATTTATTCGACAGACAGAGATCACAAGTAGGCAGAGAGGCAGGCAGAGAGAGGAGGAAGCAGGCTCCCCGCGGAGCAGAGAGCCCGATGCAGGGCTCGATCCCAGGACCCTGAGATCATGACCTGAGCCGAAGGCAGAGGCTTTAACCCACTGAGCCACTCAGGCGCCCTAGGGCATTTTCTTTTTCGTCCCCAAAGCCCAGAAGATGTTAGACTTCTGTGCAGGGAGCATCCGGGAGTCGGCCAGGGGCATCCCCGGGCTGTGCATTTGTCCCCACGCTGCTCCTTGCCCTGCGGCTTGGAAGAAGAGACGGAGTAACTTCAATATGCTTCTTGCGAAGAGACGAGACTGAGTGCACTGACCCGAGTATCTCTTAAAAAAAAAAAAAAAAAAAAAAAAGACAGAAACACCTGCCGAACAGGGAGAAAGAGCGCTGCCGTTGGGTAGAGCTCCGTTTACACCCACACGGCTGTCCGACTGCTCTAGTAACCAGGGTGGCTCCGTGTTCACATTCTGTCAAAGACAACTGTCGTCTTAGTGGCTGGGTCTTAGGGAAACAGCTGCCTCAATTTAGCAAAATACCTTAACAGGCCGCTTGGGATAGCAGCTGAGATAGTCACTGAGAGCACTGGTTAGGAGAAAAAGGAAGTAAATTAAGAGAGAGCTAAACCGCTCTCAGTTGAAGAGGACAGGGTTCCAGGATCAGGGTGAGGAGAAACGAAAGGAGGGACGGTGGCGGAAGGAGAGGGCCAAGCATCGCGGGCCAGTTTCCAAGAGACATTTGGTTTTCATGTTTGATCGTAGGCTGTATTCTGTGCTCTGTATATTCCTGCAGTAAAGAGCTTGAATAATTTGTGGAAATGAGGGGACAATAGCCAAGCTATGGAAAGAGCCTAGGTGTCCATCAACAGATGAATGGATAAAGAAGAAGTGGTATATATACACAATGGAATACTATGCAGCCATCAAAAGAAATGAAATCTTGCCATTTGCAACGACGTGGATGGAACTAGAGGGTATTATGCTGAGCAAAATAAGTCAATCGGAGTAAGACAACTATCATATGATCTCCCTGATATGAGGAAGTGGAGGTACAATGTGGGAGGTTTGGTGGGTAGGAAAAGAATAAATGAAACAAGATGGGATCGGGAGGGAGACAAACCATAAGAGACTCTTCACCTCACAAAACAAACTGAGGGTTGCTGGGGGGAAGGGGGTCGGAAGAGGGGGGGTGAGGTAATGGACATTGGGGAGGGTATGTGCTATGGTGAGTGCTGTGAAGTGTGTAAACCTGGTGATTCACAGACCTGTACCCCTGGGGCTAATAATACATTATATGTTTATAAAAAATTTTTAAAAATTAATTTAAAAAAAGAAGTAATAATAAATAAATAAATAAATGTTTAAACAATGGCCATTTTAGGTTATGTCAGTCTTCCAAGGGCTCAGCAAAGCTGACCAGTCACAGGGCTCAGCCTAGAAGGGACAGAAGTTTAGAAAAGTAATTCTATATTACAAAAGGGGAGAATAGATCCAGGAAAGCCTGTGGCAAAGCTCCTGCAATGCACAGGGCAGAGGTATGGGAAGCAAAGGAGGGTGACTGGGAGGGTGGCAAAGAGCCCAGTGCCAAACATCCTACAGATGGAGCAGAACCATTTCTCCCAAAGTGTCCTAACCCCAGGAACCTTTTGAATCTGTTACATTTCATGACAGAGGAAGTGAGGTTGTTAACCAGATGACCTTGAGATGGGAGATCCTCCTGGGTTATCTGGGCAGGTCCAGTGTGACCACAAGTACCCTTGGGGATGCAGAAGAGCAAGAGTCAGAGAAATGCCATTTAAGAAGGACTCCATCTGCCACTGCTGGCTTTGAAGATGGAGGAAGGGGCCATGAGCCGGCAAAAGCATTGAGAGTTCTCCAAACTGGAAGAGGCAAGGACACAGACTGTCCCTTAGAGCTTCTGGAAGGAGCAGAGACTTGAGGACAGAAGGGCAGAATAATAAACTTGTGTTACCACCCAAAAAAAAGAAAAGAAATGAGGGGAAAAGGTTGGATCCATGTCTCAATCAGTGCCAACACATGGATAGGAAGGAGTAACAGCAAGTGAGAGGCAGAGAATAATTAAGCAGCGTCTGCAAGTGTGGCTGGAGGTGACTGTGAGAATGGAACCCTTCCAGGAATTCACAGTGCACAGGGAATGGAGGCAAAATGCTGGGCATGGAGGGGAAAAAAAAAAAAAAACCCAGAGACACATACACTGGGATTACTCAACACAAGAACTCACTGCTGGGGAGTGAATGTTAATGGGGGTTTGCAAAAAAACTTTTGGAGTTCCCAAGAATAGAATGACTGAGTTGAGTAAAAAGGAATTCACCCTTTATACTGGCAAGTGAGCATTTGCCCAATATATTCCATTAATGATGTCGAAAGCAGATTGCTTTTGCTAGATGAACTTCCCTTCAAATTCCTTAACATTCTTGCTATGGGACAAGTACAGTTTATTTAAGGAGGCTACCTTAATAAGGAGGCTACTGTTGGAAGAGCCTCAGGCCCTTTAGAAATCTTCCCTTTGTGGTTCTCTGTAAGCTCTTTCCTGCCTTTAAGGGGTTCAGCGCTGGAGCATGTGGAGTATCAGCCCAGACAGATAAGTATGAGAATTATGCCTTCAGGTAGGACCTAAATAAATCCAATATGGCCAGAAAGCGACTCAGGAAGCAAATCCTTAATTAGTACCAGGTTAAAGCCAGTAAAAAACAAGCCCAAGGGTCAAAGAGTAGGAACTGAGCCAAATCAGGAGAAAAAACTTGACTGGAAATCAAGAGGGACTGCACAAAGTGGGACAGATTCCAGAGATGGGACAGAAGTGATTGTCTCCATTAAACCGCCGGGTCCCTAGCTTGCCGGTACTTGCTGTCAGCCATGTGGTTTGTGTTTCTGGTTGAGTTGGTTCAACTTAAATGTATAGGTTCAGGACAAAGTATCTTGAGGAAAGAGTGCAGAGAACCCGATGGTGTGGCTGAATCCTCAGGGGAGTGACAGAAACCAGTATGACTCAGCCTTCTTGCTAATTCACCAAATCCATGACCTAGGCTTTGTGGTACAGTTGAAAGCACATCAACTACAAAAGAAAGAAACATGATTGATTCCCAACTCAACCGAAAGGTTATTTGTTCTTTATTTCAAGAGACCCATTTTATAGTTCTGAGCCTGTAAACATTAAGATAAGAAATACCTACCTTTCTAGACTGTTTGTGAGGATCAAAGAAAGTGTATGTGTAGAAGGGGATTGTGCAATGCTCAGTAAATACTAGTTTGAATCTTTTCCTGCCTCCCTGTTTTCTTCCCTCTCTCTCTCCCTTTCTTCCCCTATTCCTCCTGTTTCCTTCCACAGTAGGTATCCTAGGAGCATCCCTGAGCAGCACACCCAGCAAGACTTCCTATTCAGTCTTAGCTTCCAGTACTCACGTAGACCTTGCCACAGTGACCTTCAAGTGCATCAGTCTGCTGGTTTCCTCCCACACCAGCTCAGGAGGGTGATGCTCCATGCCCACATGGACGTAAGCAGAGGGTGATTGTAATCCTGAGTCAGGGTCCCTCAGGAAAGATGAGCAGAAACCTCAGCAAACTCAAAGCATGTGTTTCATATGCCAGGAGAGAGCACAAGGGAAAACCTCCCATCAACTCTTTCCACTGAGACTGGAGAGGCCTTACTGAGGGCACCCCACCAGGCACTGTTCAAGCCTCCCTAAAGGTAACTCATACCCCTTTGCCCTGTGGCAAATCCATGTTAATAGTTCAAATGATGTGGATTTGGGTAGCATCCTCAAAAAATAAGTGAGCCTACATAGTTCTCAAGCAGACCATATTGATATCCACATGACCAAAATTGTGCAGTATTTCTTTTGTAAGCAGATGGGAAGGGCAACTTTCGTCTAGGGAAATGTTTTGAAAGCAGCTGCAGAAGAGGGTAGCTGAAAGCATTCAACAGGAGATCACTCAGGGAGAGAGTGGAAAGCAACATTCCAGGAGCAGGCAGAGAAAAAATGACACTGAATGGCTAACCAAAGTAATAGGAATGTACCAGAATAGACTAGTATCTTTAAAGAAACAGGCTAAGAGTTTCAAGAAATTACAAGTGATAGGCGGCTTAAGAATACAGTTTAACCTACAGGTTGATTAAGATGGAGAAGACTTTCTATGGTTTCCTCCTCCCAGGATAAGTTCCCAGACTCCTCACTATGCCCAAGTGCCTTTCAGTCTCATCTCACACTATTCCTTCATTTTCCTACCTCCATCTCTCTGTTCCAGTCTTTTCAGGCTTTAATTCCTCTAATGTACCTTGTACACAGGACCTTTGTACATGCTGTTTCTCTTCCTGGAATACTCTTCCTCTGGCTGGAATACTTTTCCTCTAAAGTGCACTTTCCTTGGTTTTTACAATTCAGATAAAGCACCATTTCCTCCATGAAGCCTTCCCTGACCCATCCAGGCCAAGTCAAATTCCTTAATTATATGCTATAATAAAATCATATTTCTTTGTATCCTAAACTAATCTTAATTTATAGTCATACATTCATTTGTGTTATTTGGTAAAAGTATTTCACCCACTGGATTGTGAACTTTTTGAGTGTGAGACTCAAGGAATTCTTAGTACAGCCATCAGCATTTCAACCAAAGAGCAGTTGTTGCCAATCATAATCAAGTCTGGTATGGAAAGAGACTTTATATATTCTCTGCCATTAACGTATGCCTAAGTAACCCCATCCAAATCATCATGATGTTTCTCCACGATTTAGTACTAAGATACACCCTGGCATATGTCAAGCTTATAAACTTGGTGGTTAAGTTGATACAAGATAAGCCACGAAGCAGATTTTCCAGCCATTAGTTCTTAATCTCTAAAGGGCTGTGGACTTCTTTAAGAACCCAGTTAAAGCTGTGGATATTGCTAAAGATTGAATTGTGCCTCCTCCAAAAAGATAAATTGGAGTCCTAACCCCCAGGACCTGTGAATGTGATTGTATTTGGAAATAGGGCCTTTGCAGATGATCAAGTTTAAGCTGAGGCCATTATGCTGGGCCCTAATCTAAGATAACTCATGTCCATATATAAAGGGGAAATATGTACCCAGAGGCACATACGGAGGGAAACAATGTGAAGACACAGCAACAGCACCATCTATAAGTCAAGGAATACCTGGGGACACCAGAATCTGGGAGAGAGGCTTGGAAGAGTTTCTCCCTCACAGGCCTCCGTGGGAACCAATCCTGCCGACACCTTGATTTGGGACTTCTCGCCCCCAGAACTACAAGGCAATAAATTTCTGTTGTTTAGTTCACCAGGTTTGTGGTACTCAGGAAATTGATGCAGCTCCCTGTCTTACACAACTCTGCATGTAGTTTCACGGCATTCACAGACCCAGAAAAGCCCAGGTTGATCATTCCCACACACACGCTATAACATTCCTGCTCCAGACCCACTGGGATAAGGATAAAGAAAGAAGACAGCGTGAAATATGGGCATCAGGGACTGTTTGCTACATGCTTGGCCTTAGCCGGGCACTTGGCATCTGTTTCTCCCTCGAATCCTCATAACCCCTTGGTGAAGTGACGTTAGCATCTTCATTTCGGACAGGAGGAAATCGAGACCCCCAGAGACTGAACATCAGGCAGGAATTCACACATCTAGAGAGTGGCTGTGCTGGGAATATGGCCTGAGTTTGTTTTACCCTGAAACCAATGCTTTTTCCATCCTTACCCTGCCTCTGAGCGCGAGTGATATGTGAGACCCAAAGCACATGATGTGTGGTTTCCGGGGTCATGAGGTTACAGAGACCAGGGTTATACATGTGTCAGTGGCTTCGAGGGAAACAGGAGAAAGCTTTAAAAAAAAAAAAGTAAAGAAAGGCCAATGCTTTCCTTTAATTCTTTGCCATTACAACTTCTTTCGAACTAAGGATTTTGGTATCAAAGGATTTTTGCTCTTGCTAGGCAAAGATAGAGATAACAAAGAATTAATTAAGTCATACTGATGATAATTACCAATAGGAATTTTAGGATTTTTAGAGATGGGACGGTAGTATGCATGAGACAGCAGAGCAAGTCAATCTCTCCTTCATCAAAGATCTTATTGATCACCCACTCAATATCTGTCTCCATGTTCTGTGGACAAATTCAGGCCACATAGAGCCTTAAATCTAGATGTGGCCTAAACTAGATGAGGGCACTAAGTGACATCAGTCAATACAATAAAGTAAAATGTGTTTCGAGCAAAAATGAGTGTACTACATAGCCAATAGTGGTGGTAAATACCCACCTCTAGGTAGGTAGAAAAGTAGATCAAAGTTTACCCCAAATTCTGAGTAGTGATTACCCTCACATAAGAGATAAAGGTGGTTCCAGGCAGAAGAAACACATGCAAATGTCCTGAGGCAACAGAAAACATAATACATTTGAAGACCCAAACACAATTCATCACATCCTGAGTATGGAATGGAAAGGGCAAAATGGAAGGGGTATTTAGGAGCTAGATCCTGAAGGTCCCTGACAGTAACTGTATGATGGAGCTGTCTCTGGTTTCCTCCGGAGACCAAGGCAGATATATGAGAACTGTTGGTTTTTAAAAAATTGTTTTCCAGTAAAAACTAATTCTATTATTTATGTCTCTCACACCCCCTCCCATTTCCCCACAACTTCATTAAGGACAGGGATGAACTGAATAATGCCATCTCTGTCCCATGGTTATCTACCATTATTACTGGCATCCTGAAGTAAAGCACACCCAGAGAATTTTAAAGGAGTTTTACAGTTATTAAAGTCTTCAACCTCAAAGTTTATTCAGCTTATCCTCAGCTACAACTGGAATAATGGAAAGATGGGGATTCAGCGACATTCCTTGATGTGGCAAAGCACTAAATCCTAAATTGTAGCTGTGGTTAGGGGCCCAGAACTTTCTACAGGCTCTTTCTTCTCAGAGTTTGCTGTTTTATGATTTTAGTTCAATTAGAAAATCTATATTGATCTTTTACTTTTGCAAAGAACTACAGAGAAATTAAGAAAAATTTAAAACAGGGGTTGCACTTGAGAAAAATGAAGTCAACAGGGAGTCCTTGAACTGGGCTGATGTTAAAAGTAGCAAGTACCTGGGTGGCTCAATTGGCCAAGTGTCCAACTCTTGGTTTTGGCTCAGGTGGTGATCCTGGGGTCATGAGACCATGGAGCCCATGTCGGGCTCCATGCTCAGAGAGGCATCTCCTTGAGAGTCTCTCCTTCTCCTACTGTCCATCCCCCTCCCCTACCACTCCCATTTGTTCTCTCTCTCTCTCTCTCTCTCAAATAAACATTAGTAAGTAACTATCAGAGTCTGCCTGAGGGATTAGGACAAAAATATGTGGTATTACCAAAATGTCCCTCAGACACTGGCTGAAATGTGATGGAAAGCCTTCCATCATAATTTATTTTTTAATTGAGATATAATTGACATATAACATTGTATTCATTTCAGGCATACAACTTAATGATTACAAACTGGTCACCACAGTAAGTCTAGTTAACATCCATTGCCATACATAGTAACAAATTTTTTTCTTGTTAGGAGAACTTCTGAAATTTACTGTTAACAACTTTCAAATATATAACATGGTGTTATTAACTATAGTCACCATGCTGTATTATATCCATGACTTACTTATTTTATAATTGCTAGCTAATACCTTCCGACCCCTTTACACATTTTACTCCTCCAGGCCCCACCTCTGAAAACCATAAATCTTTTCTCTGTATATGAGTTAAGAGGTTTTAGGTGGGGGGATTCCACATATGGGTGAGATTATATGGTATTTGTCTTTCGTTAGCCGACTTATTTCACTTATTTCACTTAGCTCAAGGTTCACCCAGTGAGAATTGTCATTCTCACAAATGACAACAGTTTCTTCTTTTTTATGGCTGAATAATATTCCATTGTACCACTTCTTCTTTATCCATAGATGGACACTTAAGTTGCTTCTATATCTTAGCTAGTGTAACCAGTGCTGTGATGAACATGGGGGTGCATGTATCTTTTAAAATTAGTATTTTCTTTCCTTTGGATAATAACCAAAAAGTAGAATTGCTGGTAATATGGTAGTTCTGTGATTAATTTTTTGAGGAACCTCCATACCGTTTTCTCTCTTTTTTTCTTTAAGATTTATTTATTTGAGAGAAAGAGAAAGAGAGAGAGAGAGAGAATGAGCAGAGGGAAGGCCTGCAGGTGAGGGAGAGAGAAACCCAAGCAGACACCACTGAGTGCAGAGCCCTACGCAGGGCTTGGTCCAAGACCCTGAGATCAGATCTAAGCCGAAACCAAGAGTCAGATGCTCAACCGACTGTGCCACCCAGCTCCCCCACCCCCACATACCGTTTTCTATAGTGACTATACCAATTTACATTCCCACTAATGGTGCACAAGTGTTCCCTTTTGTCCACATCCTTGCCAACCCTTATTTTTTTGTCTGTTTAATAATAGTCATTCTAATAGGTATGAAGTAATATCTCAACGTGGTTTTGATTTGTATTTCTCTGGTGATTGAGTACATGTTCATATGCCTGTTGACCACCTGCATATATTCCTCAGAAAAATGTCTATTCAGATCCTTTACCCATTTTTTAGTTAGATTCTTTGTTTTTACTACTGAATTGTAGGAATTCTTTATATATTTCAGATATTGACCTCTTATCATATATTTGGTTTGCAAATATTTTCTCCCATTCAGTAGGTTTCCTTTTTATTTGATAGATGTTTCCCTTTGCTCTGCAGAAGCTTTGTACTTTGACGTAGTTTCACTTGTTGTTGTTGTTGTTGTTTGCTTTTGTTGCCTTTGCTTTTGGTGACATATCCAAAAAATCATTGCCAAGACCAACATCTAAGAGTTTACCACCTATATTTTCTTCTAGGAGTTTTATGGTTTCAGGTCTTACATTCAGGTCTGTAGTCCATTTTGAGTTAATTTTTGTGCTCGGTATTAAAAAAAGTGGTCCAGTTTCATTCTTTTGTGTGTGGCTGTTCAGTTTTCTCAACTGTTTATTGAAGAGACTGTCCTTTCTGCAGTGTATATTCTCTACCTCTTTTGTTATGTTAATTAACCAAATGTGCCTGGGCTTATTTCTGGGCTATCCTGTTCCATCAATCCATGTGCCTATTCTTATGCCAACACCACACTGTTTTGATTGCTATAGCTTTGTAATGCAGTTTGAAATCAGGAAGTGTGATTCCTCCAGCTTTGGTCTTTTTTCTCAGAATTGCTTTGTCTCTTGGGGTCTTCTATGGTTTTTTTCCTATTTCTATAAAAGGTGCTATTGAAATTTTGATAGGGATTGTATTGAATCCATAGATTGCTTTGTGTACTATGGACACTTAAACAAAATTAATTCTTCCAGTCCATGTGTGGAATATCCTTCCATTTATTTGTGTCTTCAGTTTCTATCATCAATATCTTATAGTTTTCGGGACGCCTGGGTGGCTCAGTTGGTTAAGCGGCTGCCTTTGGCTCAGGTCATGATCCCAGCGTCCTGGGATTGAGTCCCACATCGGGCTCCTTTGCTCAGCAGGGAGTCTGCTTCTCCCTCTGCCTGCCACTCTGTCTGCCTGTGCTCGCTCGCTCACTCTCCCTCTCTCTCTGACAAATAAATAAATTTAAAAAAAAAAACTTTAAAAAAATATCTTATAGTTTTCAGTGTATGGCTCTTTCACCATAATTTTTTTAACTGTCTTTTAATTTCTTTTAACTGTCAAATAGCTACATTTGTTTTTTTTTTGCTCCCATGAGGAAAAATTCCTAGAGGAATAATTCCTCCAGGCCAGTAGTTTTCCAACAGTATCAGAATCATGGGGACCTTAGAAGTGCAAATTCTCAGGCCTGACTCCAGCTCTATCAAATCAGAAACATGGGGGTGGGAACCAGCAAACTGTTCCATCAACTCTTTCCAGTGATTTAAATTCATGTTGCAATTTGAGAACCACTGCTCTAGGACTTTTGCTTTATTATCCCAGCCCAACTTGGCCAAAAGTCTATAGAGGACATGTGGTGTTTTTGCCTGAATATGCGTGCTTTGAAGAAAAAAGGATCTAAAGATCTCATGGCCAGGAAAGGGAAGAGTCCAAGATTTTAATAACCCGTCAGGTTGAATTAATACCTTTTGATAACAGAGAGAAAACTGATGGACAGATGATTGCCCCAACTGTCAAAGGTTAATCAAGGGAGTGTCAGTGTTTTCTTTAAAAAAAATAATAATAATAAGGGGCACCTGGGTGGCTCAGTGGGTTAAAGCCTCTGCCTTCAGCTCAGGTCGTGATCCCAGGGTCCTGGGATCGAGCCCTGCACCCAGGGTCCTGGGATCGAACCCCACATCGGGCTCTCTGCTCAGCAGGGAGCCTGCTTCCCCCTCTCTCTCTGTCTGCCTCTCTGACTACCTGTGATCTCTGTCTGTCAAATAATAAATAAAATCTTTAAAAATAATAATAATAAATAAATAAATAAATAATAATAATGTGGAGCCTATTCCAAGAAATGATCAAGTGATTCATTAAAACTTAAAAGTTAAGGGTGCCTAGGTGGCTCAGTTAAGCATCTGCCTTTAGCTTGGGTCATGATCTCGAGGTCCTGGGATTGAGCCCCACATCAGGCTACCTGCTCAGTGGCAAGTCTGCCTCTCCCTCTTCCCTCTCCCACTCCCCCTCATGCTCTCTCTCTCTCTAATAAATATATAAATAATCCTTTTTAAAAAACTTAAAAGTTCTACAGCCCACAGCCAGAGTGCAAGGATTTATAAGTTTAAATTTGGTGATGTTAAATGCTCATCTCAATAATTTGAAGATGGGAGTGGGCAGATGACATGGTAAGAAATCTTTTAAGAGTATTGACTTCATATCACCAAGACTCTCCAAAATGCATGAAAGTACAGGTCAGCAGCTTCATATCAGAGTACTTATCTCATCATCAACCTTCTATATCACTGAGGATTATAGACTTTTTAATATCAAAGTAGGTGAAAATGTCATGATATTGTTGTTTAACTTGCATGCCTTTCCTTATTACTGAAGTTGGACACTACAAAATGATTATTAGTCATTTTTCTTTCTTCCTTTATAAATTATTTATTTGTGTCCTTCACTTATTTTTCTAATAAGCTATAAATATTTTTAATTGCTTTGTAAAATGTATTATATAGGAAGTACATTGTAAAATATTTTTCTCCATCTCATTTTCTTTGTTTTATATATAT
Source organism: Mellivora capensis (assembly GCA_004024625.1). Classification (NCBI taxonomy): domain Eukaryota; kingdom Metazoa; phylum Chordata; class Mammalia; order Carnivora; family Mustelidae; genus Mellivora; species Mellivora capensis. The sequence continues at coordinate 18,914 of PISX010004450.1, forward strand.
ATATGATATATGTGATAGTACATGCCTATTACATATATTATATATATCACTTATATGATTTTTGTATCTTTTTAATTTATTTATTTGTCAGAGAGAGAGGGAGAGAGAGCGAGTGAGCACAGGCAGACAGAGCGGCAGGCAGAGGCAGAGGGAGAAGCAGGCTCCTTGCCAAGCAAGGAGCCCGATGTGGGATTCAATCCCAGGGCGCTGGGATCATGACCCAAGCCGAAGGCAGCCGCTTAACCAACTGAGCCACCCAGGCGTCCCTGATTGTTGTATTTTTTATACACACAACTGTATATAGTCAGTTCTGTTTCTCCTGTGTGCTTTCTTTCAATGCATTTTTGTTTGCTTAAATTGTTCAATTGTTCAAACAATCCAAGATATGTTTTCCTACATTTTGTCTTGGTAGCCTTAAAAAAAAACTCTCAATTGGCCTCATGTGGTTTTTACATCCATCTAATGCACTACAATTTATTTCAGTACACGGTATGGACAAAGCTGTAAGTAGATTTTGTTTCTAAAAGAAATACATGTTTTTCCCCATAGTTTTTTGGTAAGAAACCATATCCCTTACATGGTCTTATGATGCTTCATTACGAAATCTCAAATTTATGTGTCTGTTTCAAGATTATTGTACTCAATGATCCGTCTGTGAATTCTAGAGTCTATCCAACTTTTTATTTAACACTTCGTGTTATAACTGACATCTCATAGGGAAGGGCCACACTTGCGCTTTCTTTCCTTCTCTAATCCCAGCTGCTTATTTTACCAGATAAACTTTAAGATTACTTTGCCAAATTGCAAAGGAAAACTTTTGGGGATTGGAATTGAATTAGAATCTCTATATTAAGTGGAAAAACTTATCTCTATAGGCTAGTGGGTAAATTCAAAAGTGATTTAAAAAGCATTATATACTGCTGTACAATTATGAGGTTTGCATATCTGTTTTTTTTTTAGAGTATAGATTCCATGAATTTCTTCTAATGGTTATTTTCAGGAGTCTTTGATTTTCTGGTGCTAGTGTGAATATAATCTTTACTTTCATTTTACTTGTGATTGTCTAGCATTTTTTTAATTGTTGATTTTTAAAGTATTTACCATCAACAATTCTTCCAGCAAAATAGATGTTCCACTGAGCAGCTAGAGGCCAAGGGGAGAAACGCACATCAAGTGCCCTGGTCTGGAGAAGGCCAAGCCTTCATTCAGAAGTTCTACATGCCCTACAACACGTGTCTCTTCATGATCCTCATCTTACAAGACAGGGAGGAGACATATGCACAAGGTGCTGGGAGGGCCACATCTTAGTCCGTTCAGGCTGCTATTAGAAAATAGAGCAGCCTGGGTGACCTATAAACAACAGAAATTCATTTCTCACATTTCTGGAGTCTGGAAAATCCGATAGCGAGGCACCAGCAGTTGGAGTGTCTGGCGAGCCCCACTTCCTGGGTCATGAACAGCCCTCTTCTCACTGTACTCTCACATGGTGGAGGGCCCAAGGGAGCTCTCCTGGGCCTTTTTATAAGATCGCTAATCCCATTCACCTAGTGTCCCAAAGGCAACCTCCTAATGTCGTCACTTTGGAAGTGAGGCTATCAACATGAGTTTTGGGAGGAAACAAACATTGGACCAATTCTCCATTGGTAAAAGAAGGAGGTGTCTGGCTTCAACTGCTAGTAGCTCTCTTAACTTTGTCCTCAGCACAATTCCATGCAAAGAAGAAAAATTCAATTTGATACCTTATTACACAGTATCACAGACAGATGTGCATTTATACACATTATTCGTAACTAATCAAAATTTCCCATAGTTCTAATCATACACACACACACACACACACACACACACACCACACTCTTCCAGGTACTAGATTGAGGAAAGATTTTCTCTTGCTTTCATTATCTAGTTCTCTGAACCTGAAGTACATTTAATGATAACTGACACTTGACCAGAATTTCCTTGATTCCTTCTTTCTGCTCACCTTCCACATTTAATCCATCAACCCATCCTGCTGACTCTACTTTTAAACACATCCTTACTGTGCTCCCTTCTCCCCAGCCCACTGTGGCCACCCTCATGCAACCTGCCACCATCTGTCCACCTGAGCGAGCACAGAGTCCCCCCTGTTCTTGCTTTCCCTCCCACTCCTCTATGATCTATTTCCACACAGCGGACAGAGGGATCTTTCCAAAATACAGGTCAGGTTTTGCAAGTCCTTGCTGAAAACCTTCCATCAGCTTTCCACTGTCCTTGGAATAAATTCCACACTCCTTGCTCTGCCCCCCACCCCGCACTGGCATCTAGGATCTTGCCCTTGCCTGTCTCTTCAGCCTCATCTAGAATCACTCTGTTCGAAGCTCTTGCCCACAGACTTGATCCACTTGGGCCTGTACATTTCCTCAAATAAGATGAACCCATTGCATACAGACCACCGGATCTTTGCCTGACCAGCTGCCTCTTGACGTTGAGATGACTAGTTGAAGGGCACCTTGTCAGGGAGGCCTGCCCTGACCATCTCCACCTGAAGTAGCTATTTATTCACTCTGCTCCATCACCCTCTTTTCATTCTCTGTGTAGTTCTTGTCACTCTCTGGCTTTTTGTGTGCCCCATCTGTTGCCTGCCCACCCGCCACCACCAGAATGAAGCTCCCAGAGGTAGAACAGTGCCTGTCTTGTCCTTGACTATATCCCAGTGCCTAGAACGGAGCCTCAGATGCAGAAGGGTCTCAGTAATGCTTAAAGAATGAAGCTCTTAGACGTGCTTAATTAATGAAGCGTCTCAGAAATGCTTGATTAATGAATGCTTAATTAATGTGGACAGGTTATAGAGCTCAGGAAATAGTTCTTTCCTAGTAGGGGAGACACCTGCTGCTTTCTGACTGATCAGGCCAGACCTTTGGCAGAAGTGGTAATCATGGGTGGGAACGTTCTTCTACCTTATTCATGCTTGTGCTATTGTTCTTCAAAGCCTGAGAAGTGAAATGGCCATAACCCTTGCTCAGCTAACACCTCTGATGGCTAGTTAGCGATAAATCTTGCACACCTTTGGCAAACTCCTGATGGATACTTCTTGTTTCCAGTACTATTATAACTTTATATCTTTCTGTTTGTTTAAATGGACATTTGACCATGAAATTGGGGGAAAGGCAAGAAGGTGCTACCATGACCCAGAAGTCCACAGGCAATGCTGGCAATCAAACAAAGGTGATATTGACATAGTTGTATATTCAGCCCATGTTCAGAATTGGCTGTAGAGAATTGTGCTTTAATGTATTCATATTTGCTTTCTCTTCATTTAATAAATGTGACTTTTATAAGTACCATGTTAATAGCACACAGTAGATAAATAATGGTTGAAAATTGTTATCAATTATCTTCCCAAGTCAAAGGCATTTGATGTCAACCTCAGTCTTCTCATTTATGAGATGAGAATAATAATAAAAATAACAACAATAATAGTATCTAGCTTAAGGTAATAATAATAATAATAATGGTATCTAGCTTAAATGTTTTTGTAAAAATTAAATGAGATAATCCGCATAAAATTCTCAGTAGAGACCCTGACAAAAAGTAAATGCTGGTTAGTGTTCTCTAAGATTGAGGTGTTTTTTTTTTTTATTTTCTCTATCTTCAGTGCACTGTATGCAAAATGGTAAGAACTGTGGGAACCATATTTATTAAAAGAAAGTCATTGTCATTTTATGAACAAAGGTTATCTTATCCTTAATGGTACCTGAGTATGACTAGGATAGGCACACAGTTCTGACTGTGGGTATGAAACAATGGAGAGCAGACACACATCTCAGAGAGCAAGCCAATTAATGGGCCAAGGTGAGCCCACAGAGGGCACCACCTTCATGGGTCACCATAACCCAGATCTAATCCTTAGAATTTCATGGTCACAAAAGTTTGATTTTGTTGGCCCATGGAGGACTGGTCAGACTTTCAGGGGGAAGACACCAAAGATAGGAAGTATCTAACATTTTGGATGCCTCTTACTTGCAAAGCTATCTGCTACACACTTTATAAATGGGATTTCATTTAATCCTAACAAGACCCTTTAAAGAAGTAAGAGAAAACTGAGGCTCAGGGCAGTTCTAGGAACCTGTCCAAGGTAATGAGTGACCTAATCAGCATTTGAACTCAAGCCTGTACAATTTCAAACTCTTGTCCTTTCTATTACACCAGGTAGCCTTTCTCAGAAACTGACATGTACTCTGCAACTTTGCTAAGAGACTGGTATGTAATCCAGAACAACAATGCATTATTGTACAATGGTGTTTTTACCCTTCTGGTGAGTGGCATACTTAAGTCGGCCACTGAGAACATTCACCTGTGATGACCCATTGCATTGAGCACTGGGTGTGGTGTAAAACTATGAATTCTGTTACGCTGAAAAGAAATTTAAAAAAAATTAAAAATTTTTAAAAAGAAGTAAATTTCTAATTAGGAAGGAATTCACCAAATCTATAAAAATATTCCAGGCCACCAAGTTTATTAAATGCTGCTTGACCCATAGACCTGGCCAAATCTTTCTCTTGGTTGTGGATGTTCTTCATACAGGTTGGTTATGGCTCTGACTTGCCAAGGTCTAGGAAAGGTGGCATTGGGCCCTGAGGCCAACACTCTCTTCCTGTGTCCTTGCTCCTTCCCTCTAGTGCCAGTTGGTCTGTTGTCTGTGCCCTTTTGCTCAGCTGGAAAAGGTAAGGTCTCCCTGAGCTGGCATTTGCAGTAGAATAGACCGACCTAATAACTTAGTTTACTTGGGGCTGCAGCTTCTTTGGCTTCCACTTCCTCCAGTTAGTCCAGCTTAATTCACCAGAGTTCTACAGAGGTAGGTTAAAGCCCCAGCTCAATATTGGTGATTATTGGCTTGGCTCTTTCTTCTGAGCTCACTGCTCCATGGATCCTTGACAGAGGGAAGTACAATCTGGGTATTCCTGCATCTTGGCCAAAGTAACAACACAGGACTTTAATCTCATATTTGCCCCCAACATTCTCCACATATCTGCTAGATCCTGTTATTTTCTTTCCTGGACAGGGTTAGATGAACACTGCCAAATCCTTGGTCTTAGATTTCTTAACTAAACTCCATGTAAACTAACTTCTCTCTGCTAAAACACTTAGTCTTTAGACAAAATGATAATATTCCAGAGTATCAACCCCATTTGGACAGCACCTTGTTGGGACTGCATTGCAGTGGAAACCTTGCTTTAATTGAACATTATGATTTCTCCATTTTTCAGCCTTGAACATGTAGACCTTCTTTTTCTGTGGCTTAAGTCTCTGAACAGCTCATTTATCTATTCATTGGTCCTATTCTTTCAGTCACAGAACTTAAGCTTATTTCCAAATCAGGAGGCAATTAAGTTTAGCCCATTTGTGTCTTACTATAGTCTTCCAGAGACAGATGGGATTCATGTAAATGGAAAATTTATTAACAAACTTATTTTTTAACAGACTGCTTATATGAATGATTATATATAGCAAGAATCTGGGAAAAACTTTATCCCCATTCCAGAAGCATCCACTTCAAATACCATAATAAACTCTATTATTCCTGTGTTATCCAAGCCATATGAATTATCTGAATTGTTTCCCCTTCTGCCCAGCCCTTGACACAGGAAATACAAACTTCTCACGCCTGAACTGGGAAGTTAAGGGGCTAAAGGAAGAGTAAGATAGTGAGTTGTCAAAAGTAAGAGTGAGTTGTCAAAATCACGTGGAACCCCATTGTTATCCAAGAACTATCTGCATAATAATATATTTCCAGAAAAGTTAAACTGGAAACTGTCCCACAAGTTTCAATTACTACACATTTGAACACACCAGAGTCCTGAACTTTAGTTGTTCTTGGTAGACAAAATAAAAATCATTTTATATGTATTTAATTAAAAAGCAGTATTCCCCGAACCAACAGATTTTCTCCTTCAGGCTATTTTCCTTCTCCATTAAATGGCAACATCTATTATGAGGTACATAGATCCATAGGCATGGGAACCATTCTGAATCTCAGATAGTAAGGGCCAGTGGGTCATGGTTTAAGGAAGAACAGTCATTTGGAAATGCTCTATATTAAGGAAACTTAGAGGAGAGATGTCTGAACTGAAAATCACTCAGGCGCTGCTCCAGCAGTGGCTCAAGCTATTCCCATGTTTATTCAATACACGTCAAAAAGTTTGGATTGAGACTTTAGCATGATAAACCAATGACATCGCCTCTTTAACCTCCTCTTCCTCCTCTTCCTCTCCTCTCTCTCTTCTTCCTTCTTTCCTTTTCTCCTCCTCAACTCATGCTTATTCTTCAGTTCTCTTTGCTGTTTGGGACATACAAAGTGTGAGCTAGAATGTATAGGATTTCTGTAATCATGATATTTGATGGTATTACGTAGGACACATAAGGATCTAAGCAATGTCCTTCATGTCAAGCTCTCAGGATACTGGGATCCACCAGAAGTCTTTGCAGCACCGGAAGTCTTTGCTTTTCATGTAATGTGAGTGGTGGCCATAAGAGCTTGTGTGTATCTGCTGATTTGAGAGGAAATTATGGGAGCCTGTAAGTGAAGGGAAGTTTAACCAAAAAGAAACTTCATAAAAGCATACAGCTTTATTGGGCTTGAGACATCACTTTTAGTTATTTCGTGGTGCTAAAATACACCATAGGTCATTAAAGTTTCCCAAGTTTGTACAAGATGGGTCCATCTATTGTGTTCACTTTATGACTATCCTCAAGCCCACAAAGAGGCTGGAGCTAGTAAGAAAGGGTAATTTAACACGTTAGGGTCAAAAGGTTCTGCCAAAACAAAGAGCCTTGCTAAAAAGAGACAGTATTGGAACTGTTGATCACACATAACCATTCACCAGAGCAATCACAGAATGTTTCAGAAATAGTTTTTATCTTGGTCTTTTTCTCATCAAAAGTTTTTAATTTTGTTTTTACACAACTTGGTTTTTCCTGAAATTCTGCATATTACAATGGAATTTGATGAGAAGTTTGGCTTTTCTTATTTCACAAGACAAATACACCAGAACTGCACAGCAAAGGTACAATTTCTACCTCAAGGAGTGGGACAAAACCAAGATATCCTGCATTTCTATGACATGTATAACTGCCCATATGTCTAGCCCAAAACTGTACTGCTAATCCAATAGATTTGTGTATTTAGTTAACGAAACCTCTCAATGGTTTTCAACAGCCGATGCATCCTTTTGGTTGGGAAACTAATACCATTGTTTTCCCAGCCTTTCTCCAGGTTGAGAAAATGTATCGACCAGACTGAGAGGTTACAAAATAAAGTACTTTGCATTCGAAAAACCATTTCACAAGATGACCCTTTGAGTTATTTGTTTTTTGATAATTTTCTTTATTGAAACTGTAGAGCTCAACTGAAAATTACAATGATGGCAGTCACATTTTAGTAAGAAGAACGCCTGTTCCACAGTAAGAATGGTCCTAAGGAAGAGTAAGAACACTTAGCTATGTGATGTGAACAAACATATGTTAAAATAAACGTAGGGTATGCCACTGGGAAAAAGAGAGTCGCAGCGGCGGCCCGGTACACACATCTATGCCCAGATTTACCTAAATACTGTGTGTGTTGTATTCACTGCAAATTATCCCTAAGTTGTAGAGTAATTATAACCCACTCTTTGGTTGCTGAGGCTATATTATGTTTTCAACCTTTAAGCATGAAATAGATATTGTAAATATTCACGAAGTTTTGCTCTAATGGAAACAATGTGAATTTTTAAATTGGGATATCAGAAAAGTAAGCGTTGCTTTCCCTCAAAAAAAATATACAAGAAATTGTAGGCCCAATATTTTTTTCTTCACATGTAACTGAGCTAATAATTCTGCTTTAAAACAAATAAAAATGTATTTCAATTATTATTATCCTAGCATAGTTCTTAGTGGAAAAGATGACTGAAGCTAGAATATTCATATGTAAGGCTAAGTTTCTCTTTTAAAGAGGGGTTTACCTACAAGGCTTTTAGTCACAAGCTTTGGCTGAGGAAGCTCCTTGCCTCTTCCAGCTGAAGTCTTTTTAACTCAATGAGAACAGCGAGGACACCATTCCGACCTTTAAGGTACTTTCCACAGATAGAGAAAGACCTACATACTGGGGAAAATTGAAAAACACCCTTTGTGTTACACATGAATACACAGGCAAAGTGATTTAAAGTCACGGGTAACACTGACAGGATGGAACCTGTAAACGAAATCCAGTAAGAGGTGAGAAATGAATTTTCCAAAGGTGTGGAATTTCACCCGATAGGAGATTCAGAGTACTTTGTAAGAAATCTCCTCAGATAACTAAACTCTTTGGCCTTCTTAAAACATTTAAATAATTTTAAAACATGTTCCAATTTTAGGAAGTGCAGCATTATCTCAAATAGCAAAACTTCCTGCAACTAAGTGACCCTGGTAAGACAGCAACCGAGGGCAGAATGGCCGGGCCCCTTGGACTCCGCATGGCCCAGTGGGAGTGGGAGGGAGGGCTCTGACGGGGCCTGGGCCCTCAGAGTTGAAGGCAAAGGGTAGAGAACACCCCAGCACTTGTGTGGGTCCTGGCCGTCTGTCTTGGGAGAGGTAGAAGTGGCTCCAATGTGACATAAAGGTCAGAAACACAGGAGGCAGGGTGGGCCCAAAGTGGTACCCATCCTCACTGGGCTCATTGTCAGGAATGCCGTGTCTGCAGCTGAGGGGACGTTGGGTGCTCCTACGCATTCATGGGGGCCCTCTTCTTTTTGACTATATTGTCCACTAGAGGGTTTTCACATCAGACTGGTGACTAAGGAAGGCCTCCTGCCACCCAGAGGCCACCTGGGCCTCACTCCTCAGGCTCTCGTGACAGTTGGGCAAGAGAGAGCAGCCTGGGCAGTGACGATGGGAAGTGGGGGGGTCTGATCAGAAGGGCCGTGGGCACTGCGCGGAGGAGCCCCCCCTTCACTTTGACACTATGGGGACCAACAGGAGCAGGGCACCAATGGAGGCGACGTCCCGCCGGATATAAAATCTGTCTGTGAGAGGGACTTATTATTCCTATCTGCGAAATGGCTTAACTGCTAAAATAGCCCAACAGAGAACTGAAAGGGCGCCCACTTCCTATGTCCCTGAATAAAGTAAAAGGGGTTCCTTTCCTTCTGCAAGAAAGGATGTGCACTCAGGCAGGCAAAGACAGAGATCCAGGGCTGAGGGGACTTGTGCGGTTCAGAAAGGATGGGATGGAGGGCCATCCCGTGGGTGGAGAGATAGGACACAGGCCAATGCTGTCACAAAGGCTTTATCCGGCTGGACCACCTCAAAGGCAGCTGCAAAAGTCCCCAAGTGTGCATTCTTGATGCTGGCCCTGCCTTCCCTCTGCTCTGAGACTCCCAGAACAGGCATGGGCCCTGGGGATCACAGGGGCTCAGCATCGGCTTGGGACTAACGGAGCAGAGGATGGCCTCCAGGAGAAAAGACCAGGGCAAGACAGAGGCTCTGAAGATCTTGCAAAGGCCAGCGATGTTAAGACCCTGGACCTGGAGGGTGGCTGAGGGGATGGACAGGGGCTACTCTGACCAGACTCGGGACACTGATGGCCTGTGGGGACTGAAGGAGAGAAATAGGCTAAGAAAGCCTCTGTGGCTTCCAACCCAGGCAACTGGGCTTTGAGCAGAAGAGCAAGCCGTTGAGAGAGAATAATGAACTTGGCTTAGACCACGTGAAGCACTTTATTAATCAGAGAGGAGCTTTAACAACAGAATAACCAAGATAATCCATCTATATGACAAAAGTAAAAATATCAAAAAACACTTTGAAATGCAATCAAACGTGTTTATTGAAATGAACTGTGAGTCATACAGATTGTTTTCCACGCGATAGAGATGTCATACATTTCTCCTAGTAACAGATGATAGCCAGGTGAAACACAACAGTAGAAGAATCTAGAATAATAAATGTTATTACTAAGAGTCTCCCCTAGAGACCAGCAAACCCAACCCTTGGATAGATGAGGCAACTCACGACCGGAGAGACTGGCACTCTCACTCTACAAACGGTTAGGGCACTGAGCGTGTGCCAGGCGCTTCCTTGGCGCTGGACATATACAAGTAAACAGAACGTGGTACCCGTACACAGGTTGCTCATGGCCAGGCTCATGGGTGACTGCGTCCAGTAAGCAGGGAATTAGCACACAGCCCAATACATACGATGAGAACAGCATGCTCAAGCTACAGAGTGCACCCACCCCGGGCCTGGGAGCAGCTCTCTGAAGGTCAAGTGTGAGCTGACCTGGGAAGGATGAGTAGAAGTCACATAGACAGCTTGCCAGACTGCCCCAGGAGGCTCGGGTAACATAGTGCAGTTAGTACATCGAAGGCGATCAAGTACAGAGGAATTCCAGTCCTGGATTCTGAAGACAGTAGTCTCTGGACTCCTAGTGCAGTGCTATTTTTAGAATACTGTCTTTCTAGGTTCCCCAACAAATATGTGATGATTGGGCACGTACAGCTATAGTCTTGCATAGAGAAAAGGACCCATACACGGCTCACGCTTACCCGGGTAGAGACATTAAGATTTCCAAACCCTCTTATTTAAAATGTCTCTTTGAGCAATAATTACTTTGTATTGGAGCCTTTCATTTCCTCCCAAAATTTACATCAGTCGGGTCATACCATAAAGCTCTTAAGTCTGGAAGGGATTTTAAGGAACTACTTTGCAGTGGCGAAGGGGGCGGGAGCCTGGGCAGGGGGAGCCGTTGCCATCCAGTGCCGGCTATCTATAGAGAACAGAAAACTTTGTCATGAAACGGACCAAACCCATTCTGCATTTTATTATCACGTGGTATGTGGCAGCAATCCAGTAATTCTCGGTCACGCCAGTAATGAAACCCTCCTCCCTGCCAAGGCAGGCGTTTTCTCGGTTCTCTACCGCCCCTCGCCCACGTCTGCCCCCGTGCCCAGATCCACCTGCAAGCGTGGAAAACACAGCTCCCCCACGGGCTGCGCCCGCGCTCTGTAAACATAGCTCAAGGAGTCAAAATCATATGTACAGAGAAACCCCAGACCGATGTTTCTCTTCCTACAATTACAGCATTTCTCTCCAGTGAAGGTTCTCGCTTCTCAAAAGCCTCCAAACCCTCTGGAGCTCTTGGGTGCTCACAGGCTTACCAGGAGCAGTCCTCGCTCATCCTCTCGGCCCGGGCCGTCTGGCAGGTGCTCGGTGGGATGAACACTGAGGGGTCTTTAATGCCCAGCTGTATGTCGAAAAACCGCGTGGACAGTATCACACTGTAATTTTTGGTGAAGGTTTCCTGGACAGGATAACAATCCTTGACGGTATAAATGCCGATCCAGGTTTCATCTGTCAGAGGAAGGGAAGTGGACTTTTTTTAACATAGAAGATAGGCAAAATGCCTGTATTTTTTCTCTTGTAGTAAAATACACATAAAATTCATGGAGGACATGGGGAGATGGAGAAGAGAAGGGAGTTGAGGGAAATTGGAGGGGGAGATGAACCATGAGAGACTATGGACTCTGAAAAACAACCTGAGGGTTTTGAAGGGGCGGGGGGTGGGAGGTTGGGGGAGCCTGGTGGTGGGTATTGTGGAGGGCACGCATTGCATGGAGCACTGGGTGTGGTGTAAAACTATGAACTCTGTTACGCTGAAAGGAAATTAAAAAATGAAAATAAATTCACCCTTTTAACTATTTTTTTAAAGATTTTATTTTTATTTATTTGACAGAGATCACAAGTAGGCAGAGAGGCAGGCAGAGAGAGAGGAGGAAGGGAAGCAGGCACCCCGATGAGTGGAGAGCCCAACGGGGTTCAACCCCAGGACCCTGGGATCATGACCTGAGCTGAAGGCAGAGGCTTTAACCCACTGAGCCACCCAGGTGCCCCTTTTTAACTATTTTTAAGGACAGTTCAGTGGCATTAAATATGTTCGCGCAAAACCATCGCCACCATCCATCTCTGGAACTTTGTCGTCTTCTCCAGCGGAAACTCGGTGCCCTCTAACACTTACTCCCCCTTCCTCTCCCCTCAGCCCCTGGCAACTCCCATCACTTTCTGTCTTTACAAACCGGGCTGCTCTAGGGACATCAGAGAAATGGAATTATATAGTAGTTTTCCTTTAGTGGCTGGCTTATTTCACTTGGCATCATGTCCTCAAGGTTCGGCCAATATTACCTGTGGCTGAGTAATATTCCATTGTTTGTGTACACCACATTTGGGGCATTCATTTATCTCCCGATGGACACTTGGGTTTTTTCTACCATCTGGATATAAATTGGTGCTGCTAGAAACAAGGGTGCACACTCATCTTTCTGAGTCCCTGCCTCCAATTCTTCTGGGTATACACCCAGAAGTGGAATCGCCAGGTCATACAATAACTCTATGCTAGGGAACACCTGGGTGGCTCAGTCATTAAGCATCTGCTTCGGCTCAGGTCATGGGATGGAGCCCCACATCAGGCTCTCTGCTTGGCAGGAAGCCTGCTTCTCCCTCTCTCTCTGCTTGTGTTCCCTCTCTCGCTGTGTCTCTCTGTCAAATAAATGAATAAAATTTAAAAAAAATAACTCTATGCTAAACTTGGGGAGGGGGGGACTCTTTGCACACTGGTTTGTTCTATTTCCCACATACACCATAAAGCCTGTGTTCTTGCTACTGTTTGGGGGTGGGCGTACGAAAGCACTGCAGAGAAGAGCTTCACGGCTCTAAACAAAAGCAGACACTCAGAAAAACGGGAGGAGATCTGGTCTCTGTGACTCTAGAAAGTGACGTAAGGATTCTAAAGTAGACCTCAGATGGATGTCTTCCATGTCACAGATCTCAGGACCACTCAGTGCCAGGGCCCAGGAAAGCCCGTAACAGCCAAGGAGGGAGAAAGGTACAGGCGGTGCTAGAAGGCTGAGGTGTTTCAAATATGATGCTTAATCTGGAGCTAAACAAGCAGCAGAGCACACAGATGGCGGCGGTGGTGGGGGGTGGGGAGAATGACTTTAAAGCAGGTGTGGGGAACATTAAACAATTTACTTAAGCTTGCGAATTGCCCTAACTACCCTTCCTTAATGGACTTAAACTTTTCCCCATCCTGCTTCCTGAGATGCAGCACTTGGTTATTTCATGAAGACTTACACGATCTGGCGGACTTTCTGTCGGACCACTCCTGGACCGTGATCTGCTCCTGGGGCCCCCCTATGGAGTACTGGTCCTCAAACGTGGCATTCTGAGGAATGTCTAGAGGGTCCCAGGGCTCCATCAGGCTGATCTTGGAGCACTGCTTGGTGGCTTGTTCAATCTGAAACATCACTCCATCCTTATAGAGCAAAATATATTCAAATAATCTGAAAGACAGATATGGAGAGAATGGATCAGGACCCTGTGTTACAGTCATCATGCCTCTTATCAGCATTCGGTCCAAAGGCCTTCAACACAAATTACTCTTAGAACAAGTAGAAAAAAAAACAGTTCTGCTTGCGAGGCAATCACTTACTTATTTATGAGCACTCGACACATTGACAACCTAAATATGAAATCATTAAAATTCAGAGCTCGAAATTGAAAACTGAATCACGGAGTACCTATTACCCGCCAGGTCCTATGCTTAGGCTTACAAACACGGGGAAAATGGGGAAGCTCTGGGTTAATGGCTGAACTGTGACCTTTTAGCCACAGGGACCCAGGAGGATTTGATCCTTGGCTAGGCCAAGTTCTCCTTGGAGCACTAAGTCAGGAGTCCTTGGGGTGCACTGAAGGTAGCACACCTGGAAGCCACTAAGGTCAGCCCACACCTGTCATGGGTTCCGGTAAGGCATAGCTTCGGGAAAATGAGGGCCCCTCACATATCTGGAGGAGACTGGACACAGACGGAAGTTGAGGGGACCCCAGAGTGACCGGTCTCCCACACAGTTTGCTCCAGGCCCCGCCTCTCCTGCCCACGTGTGCAGCCCATGTGTGCAGCGAGTCAGGCGGACTCCCAGGCTGGACAGGGAGTCTGCAGATGCCCCCCCCCCCCCGCATCGCCCTGCACACCACAGTGTCCCCAGTCCTGTATGGATCTTAAAGCTAAGCCATCTTGGTGTCAGGGGAAGCCAAGAAGTTGGGCTTCCCTGTGTTTGTCAATCCAAAACTCAGGCCACAGCTGCTGGTCCAGCAGAGTGAGGTTGTGGCTCTGACCTCACACAGTGAAATTCACAACCCTTGAGAGCGGAAGAGCTGAGGGTGGGGGAGGGCTTCCCCCGAAAAAAACGATGTGAGACGGTCTCCACCCCACAGCCTCCATCTGCCTCCAGGGCAAACGTTCTCCATCCCAAGTCCGAGCTTAGAAAGTAGTTTCTTCAGAAAAACTATTACAAACTATCGTTGTCTACATGTTCAAAATAGTACACTCTCAGGGTTACGCTTCCGCTTTCTACGATCCAGTATGGAAATGTGAACAGGACCTCATTTTATGTATTTAGATACATTATCCATCCTGCTTCATCCCCGCAAACACTTGAAATGGCTTAAAAGGGTCCAACCCACGCCTTCTAGAAGCGGGAGTGATTACAGACAGAAAAGGAAGTGTTCCCTCGCTGCGACAGCTCTCCCAGGAAAGTGGAGCCAACCTCCAGCCTCTTATAAAAACACACACGCAGGGCTCCCACTGAACTGCGGCCCTTTGCAGGAGCTGGGTTGGACTGTCGCTGTTGCCTGGTGAAGTCCCTCGCAGAACAGTCTAACATTCATGTACAGAGTACAGACATATTACTCTCAAAGTTAGAGGGCTTTTCATTCATAAATATGGGACTCTGTACACAAATCCATTTCCATTAGCCATTCAGGGACAGCGGGCGCCCCCAAACACCTGCACCTGTGTCCTCGGGCAGTGGCGGGGGGGGGGGGGACTCTCTTTTTTTATTCTCACTATCAGCACCGTCCTCTCATGCCTTCCCAAGCCCCAGGGGTCTGCGAGGCAGTCTCTTTATGCAGCTGGACATGTCCCCTGTAAACTCAGAGGCTGGGGGAGGCTGTTTCCGACACGTGAACCGAGCGAGAGTCAAGAAGGAAGCCGGGAGAAGCACTGGCAAGCTGGGACTCCAACAGCGGAGCATTTGCTGGACGCCTTTCTTCTCCCGAGGCCCAGTGTCTGGAGATCCCCCTGCAGAGTTATGTTTCTTTTGTTGTAATAAACTCTTCTTTTTTCCGCCTGGAAGTTTTTGTGTGACTCAGAAGCAGGGCTCATTTCTAATTGGAGGACTCCGCTGTTCCACCTAGAGCCCCGGAGGACAGCCGCCGGCACAGCTGTCCAAGGAGAAACAGCGTGTGGCCCTGCGTGGATCCCAGGGCCACGGTTGCCCGGTCAGCCCCCAGCCGGCGAGGGGATGGGGCGGCAGGAGAGGAACGTTGCCAGCTGCACTGCTGTCCCGGGGCCAGCTCTGCCCATCCACAAAGGGAAAGTTTCATTTTCAAGTGAGAAGGCTAGACTTGAAAGAATCATCACAAACTGTTACCATTTATCCATTCTGGGTGGTCTGAACACAGGTGTTTGTTCCAATGTGCTCAGCACTTGGATGTTTTCAAAATATTTAATTTTTTCGCAAGAGGTCATCATCTGATATTGAGGTTTTGTTGACAGTGCCTTAAGTAAAACAGAAAATATTCATTTAATGGGAAACCAAATACAACCATATAACTGTTTGGTTGTTTTTCAAAATCCCATATGGATATCAATGCTCGTGCCGCTCCGTACAGAGTTTTGGGACACAGAAGCTTTTGATGATGCTGCTGTGACTTGGGTATTGATGTGAGCATAATTCCTAGTTAAGAGGTAAGTTTCTCCATTGCCAAGAGGATACAGCCTGTGGAGCCTGATAGAGTCATTAGGTCAGAACGCAGAGATCAGCCAGGGTTGAAATGAATCATCTGCCTGGGATGCTGTGCGGGTAATAACCCGTAGACCCGAAGGACTGGACTGACCGTCTTCAACCGAAACTCGATCCCGGGAAGCGAGATCAAAGCCTGGCTCCGAAGTGGAGGAAACTGGGAGGGCAGGAGTCACAAATCACGGCCCCGGGGTGCAGGCAAGGTGAGGAGCTGGAAAGGGCCTGGAGGACGAGGTGGGCAGGTCAGGCCCGGGTCAACAACAGCCGGCAAACTCCTCCTCACTGGCCAGACCCCAAGCAAAGCACAGCTCCCGGGAGGGCCCTGCCAGGCCTCAGCTTCGAGCAAGGTCAGGCCAGCCAGGCCCGGCCAAAGGGTCAGCAGGCTGAGCTCTCCACACCAGCCTCAGTGCAGACGTGCCCAGTGCCCCCATTTTGCCTCGCTCCTCACGGGACCAAGGATTCCAGTTGCTTTGGACAAAATGGTCAGGCTGCACTGATCATCTCTGTTGTTCCTGAAAATCCACTGTCCTGAAACTTGGGCTCCAGCATCCTCATGTTTTCTCAAACACAGAAAACCTGTAGAAGTTTTGTATCTTCTGGGCTTTGTACAGCTGATTCATGTTCAACGGGAAAAAAAAAAAATTCCAACAGTACAGAAATGGAAAATGAGTAAAAAATTGCCCAGAAGCTCACATTTACAGAAGTAACAACTCTGTGCATCTGTGTCTAAACATATATGGGTATTTTTTACTTAAATTTCTTTAAATTGTGGCAAAACACACATAACATAAAATTTGCCATCTTAACCATGTTCAAGTGTGTAGTTCAATAGCACTAAGTATATTTGTATTGTTGTACAAGCAATCTCCAGAATTCTTTTCATTTTGCAAAACTGAAACTCTGCCCATTGCGCAACTCCCCATTACTCCCTGGCCCAGCTCCTGGTAACCACCATTCTACTTTCTCTCCCTGTGAATTTGGCTCTCTAGGTGCCTCTATATATAAGGGGAATCA
This sequence comes from Mellivora capensis, assembly GCA_004024625.1. Classification (NCBI taxonomy): domain Eukaryota; kingdom Metazoa; phylum Chordata; class Mammalia; order Carnivora; family Mustelidae; genus Mellivora; species Mellivora capensis. The sequence goes on from PISX010004450.1 coordinate 35,776, forward strand.
TACAATAGTTATCCTACTGGCTTATTTCACTCAGCATTATGTCCTCAAGGCTCATCCATGCTGCAGCGTATGTCAGAATTTCCTTCCTTTGTAAGGCTGATATTCCACTGAATGTATAGGCCACATTTTGCATATGTGTTCATCTGTGTATAGACCCTGGGTTGTTGCCACCTTTTGGCTATTTTGAGTAACGCTGCTATGAACATGCTGTGCAAATATCATATCGATTTTTCATTATGTGCACTAGACACGCTTTACAAAAATGAGTGAATTATGTTTTATAACCTATTGGTTTAAATTCAACAATTTGTCCTTGATATCCTTCTAGGTCAAAAAATACAGATTTATGGAATCAGTTTTTCTTAATTTACTATGAAATATTTTTAAAATGCAGAAATTAAAGGACTAGTCCAAAAATCACCTTTGTACCTACCACTTAAATTCCACAATGTTGACATTTTGCTATATTTGCTTTATCTAGTTTCTAAATATTTGAAAAAAAAAATGCTTTCTGCCTCCCCACCACACTACCATTATCACACTTAAGAAATGAAAATTCATTCCCGGGGTGCCTGGGTGGCTCAGTGGGTTCGACTCTGCATTCGACTCAGGTCATGATCTCAGGGTCCTAGAATCTAGTCCCTCCTCGGGCTCTCTGCTCAGCAGGGAGCCTGCTTCCCCCCTTCCTCTCTGCCTGCCTCTCTGCCTACTTATGATCTCTTTCTGTCAAATCAATAAATAAAAATCTTTATAAAAAAAAAAAAAAGAAGGGCGCCTGGGTGGCTCAGTGGGTTAAGTCTCTGCTTTCAGCTCAGGTCATGATCTCAGGGTCCTGGGATAGAGCCCCACATCAGGCTCTCTGCTCAGTGGGGAGCCTGCTTCCCTCTCTCTCTCTGCCTACTTGTGATCTCTCTCTGTCAAATAACTAAATAAAGTCTTTTAAAAAAAGAAAATTCATTCCCTAATGCTGCCACCTGATATCTGGTCCATATTCAACTGTCCCCCAAATGTGAATTTTAAAGTTTCTTTTTTTTTTAATCAGAATCCAGGGTGCCTGGATGGCTCAGCCAGTTAAGCATCTTCCTATTTCTCATATGTAAAGAGAGACTAGAATTTTGAAGCTCCAAGCATTATTATGAAGATGATTTGAAACAGCAGATATAAAGTTATTATACAAATGTAAGGGATTGTAGCTTTGTAGGCAAGCCTGCCAGTGGTTACGTTTACGATCACCAGTTAATGTCTGATGAGGAAACTATGCATGTCACCTGTGCACAGAAGATACGATCGCTGGTATATCAAAGAAGGGCTGGTTCATGCAGCAGGATGGAAGGATGAAGGAGAGAATGCTCCTGGGTCCTATAGTGGACCCCTGTGGAGCAGACCCACAGGCATCTCTCCCTTTCTCTCTTGCCTGCCCCTCAATACACAGGCTGAGGAAGTATTCTCATTGACTCACTTCCTTCGTTTCCCTTGATGGTGGGGGTATAGCTGGTTCTGGCCTTGGAGATCTAACAGGAAGTCTGTTGGAAGAGGAGATCTGCCGGAGATTTCTCCTCTTTCCAAAAAACAGACTCCCTGTCCCGCTCTCTGTCCTTCACTTCCTGTCTTTGAACACAAGGAAATAATGCTTGGAGTGGGGACGGCCACTTGGAGGCCATGAGGCAACAAGTCAGCCTGCCGTCTTGCAGCTGTGAGCCAACTTTCTCTGACAATGGCAGAGGAGCTGATGGAGAAGGACCAGGGGCCTTGATGATACCGTTGAGTCGGACCTAGGGACACGCATCACCAGCATTCTGAGGCAAACTACAAACATCCTTATAGTTTTGGCCTCTGTTAGTCAGATTTTCTGACATGCGCAGCTGAAAGCGCCCTAAATAAGGAAAATCCACCGCTTTATAGTTTTGATCTACCAGATGCTTTTTAACAACTGCCTGAGAGCCTTTCATTCCAGAATGAGCAGGGCCCAAGGACTTGGCTAAGCCCAGAACCCACAATATCGGTGCCTGGCCTGGGCGTAGATAAACCTGAACAGCTACAGCCTGTGTAGCCGGGAGGCAACTGTTTTTCTGTCTTGAACCAAAGCAGTCAAGGGGGAAAAAAAAGAACAGTCTGAGGCAGGGGCTACAGACTGGCAAATTCTGCTGCCTGAGTCATTATTAGCTTTCTTTTCTTTTCTTTTCTCTTCTTTTTTTTTATTTTATTTATTTATTTGACAGACAGAGATCACAAGTAGGCAGAGAGGCAGGCAGGGAGAGAGGAGGAAGCAGGCTCCCTGCTGAGCAGAGAGAGCCCGATGCGGGGCTCGATCCCAGGACCCTGAGATCATGACCTGAGCCGAAGGCAGCGGCTTAACCCACTGAGCCACCCAGGCACCACCCCCTTCCTTCCTTTTTTAAACAGAGGAGAAACTATGAGGCTGAGAGCATAACTATGTTGTACATAATGTGCCAGGATTGGACTCCAGGTCGGATCTCCTCCCAGACTCGCTCTAAATCACCAACACCATGCTCCTTCCCCTCCTTCGACAGAGGGAAGGAGTGATTCTTCCCATCCACCCTTAACTGCTTGGCCATCCAGGACATCTTAAATTGCAGAAAAGGGAGTGGACAAATATAATATTGTGATCACTAAAAGGACTCTGGCTTTTAGGGAAGAAATTGGACAAACTTTGGATTTGTTTCCAATGCGATATAACAGATCAGCGATGCAAGCCAGCAATCTTACTCTTAGCAGGAAGAATGGAGCGGTAGCCACTTGCCATTCTAGCCCACACCGAGATTGAGTTACACCCGATGGTAATTATGAGACCTAAAAGCAAAACACTATTTCAAAGTTGTTGTGTCAGACGGAAACTCATTGTGCAGGCTGACAACCATATATAGCAAAAGGAAAATTAAGTTACTTGAGAACGCAGCCCTAGGAAAAGTAAAAGCAAAGAATAATTACGTGTGCAATTTAAGGAGCTGTAAGGTGATGGGCTTCCACCACTTGGATTCTAGTTCAAAAGAGGAAAAGGCTGCTCAAGAAACTGAAGAGATTTCTTTTTTCCAAGAATGTTTCAGGATGAAAACTGGCAACGTGCAGATACTCTTTCATCTGATGGAAGATAATAAAAAACATCTCATGAGACAACAGTTCAAGCTGTCTTCTTCTTACCATCGAAAGGAAGAGCCTTGTTAGTACCAGGATACCCATGTTGCCCTGGTATGCAGTGGTTTCTAGAACTACATATCACGGGGTGGTAAGGAGGCTGGGAGGGTACGAGGTTAGTCAGGTCCATCCAGCCAGTACCCCGCTTCACAGACGCCCTTGTAGCTAACAGTTAATTGGTCTAAAATAGAAATCTTATTTTTTACTTTCACTGGGATTTGAGAAGATACTGAAGTTAGGAAACAAAGAATAACACATGACCACAAAGATAGCTCTCTAATGGAAAACATGATGATCAAAGTAGAAAACGCAGCAGAGGTAGCACAGAATGCTCTTGATATGGAAAACAAAAAACAAATAAGAAACAGAAGCAGCAGATTAAAAGTTACGATTCCAGAACCCTAGGTAACTTTAGGGACGCCTGGGGGGCTCAGTTGATTAAGCCTCTGCCTTCAGCCCAGGTCATGATCCCAGAGTCCTGGGATTGAGCCCCGCATCGGGCTCCCTGCTCAGCCAGGAGTCTGCTGCTCTCCCTCTGGCTCTGCACCGCACCCCCCGACCCCACTTGTGCTCGTACATCCACGCTCTTCCTCTCTCTAATAAATAAGTGAATAAAATCTTTATCAAAATCTCTGGAACTGTACTACCACATCCATACCCTCTCTGAAAATTAATTGAATACATTGTCTAGCGGACTGAGACATGAATCAAAATAGAGGTTTCAGATAGATAAGCCTATCCGCATGAAAGATATTACAGCAAACAGTAGAAGGAGTAAAACCATTTATGTTTCTTTTGTGGCAATGCTACTTAGAAGTTTGTGCAAAGTTTGTGCAAACACTCACACAACAGAACTTCCTCTGTGTTTAACACGTGAAGCAGATGACCTTATTTTTTACTTGACTCAGTATCGTGAAAGAAGGAAGAGAAGGAGTCACCCAAGCACTTTAAATTCTTTTCAACATACTGAGTGGGACCTAAATAAATACTTGTCATTTTCTAGAAGAAACTGTGTTCTGGTGACAGAAAAATGGATTCCCAAGCTTCATCCCCTCACTCCTTAGGAGAACTGAGACATCACAAGGAAAACTCTCCGGGGGTCCCAGAGGCAACCTAGGTAAGCAACAGTTCATTGCTCACAGTTCTGGAAGTTGGAAATCTGAGAGCAGGGTGCCCGCATGGTTGGGAAGGGCTCTCTTCTGGTCATAGACTTCTCATTGTATCTTCACATGGTGGAAGAGGCCAGCTAGCTCTCCAGGGCCTCTTGTACAAGGGCACTAATCCCGTTCACAAAGGCTCCATCCTCATGACCTAATCACCTCCCAGAGACCCCACTCGTAATGCCTTCACCTTGGGCATTAGTTTTTCAACACATGAATATGGTAGGCTGGAGCCCGATTGGGGGAGGGGGATCGCCATCCAAAATACAGTGTGTGACAAAGGGGACAGAGAGAGGGCTCAATTCAGAGCGAGGCGGGGGGGGACTCCCACACCCAGAGGAAACACGTAAATCACATCAGAACACAGCACGTGACATGACATTTCAGTGGATATTAAATCTGGAGTCCATTCTCTCCCCAGCACCTCTGCTCCCCAGAGGGTGAGCTGGTAAAACTGCCCACCGCCCTGTTCCTTCTGGAATGAGAGCTCCATCATCTTGTGCTTTCTCCACATTTGCTGCCACCGCCTCCCCACATCTCCCAGGGCCCCTCTGCCAAGTCTTGTCCCTGGAATTCCTGAGGAGACACTGTTCCCTCTTGATATGAGCCAACTCTATAACCCTATGGTGGCCCGGGCATCTTCCTCAGAGGAATGATCTGCCTTTCTCAACTTGACATCCTGGATCATCAGCTTCTTGATGACACAGTCTGGGAAAGAGGACTTACAATTCCAGAGAATATAAGCTGTACCTCAGTAAGGGACTTGGGGGCGGGGGGCGTGTGTTATAGAAGCTTCGGAAATCAGTGCAGATGGTCCAGCTTACCATAGTCCTCCCTCCAAGTATTTTCAAGCAAATTCAGAAGGCCTTGCATTCATCATGGCTGAACCTGGATCCCACACCAACTAGTTTGGTGGTTCATGGTGCTTCATCCATTTAAGCTAAGTTATAGCTCACCTGCAGCTAATAATGCTATGTAAGACCAAGGAACTAATGTGCCCCCCGGCCGTGTGCCACCATTTTTCCATCTGACAACACCTTCCTTGGCGATTTCTCAGATGCTCCACAACACCAGGGTCTTCAGGAGCTATTATCTGAGAGATTGTGTCCCTCCCCCAACCCTACCATATTCGTGTGTTGAAAAACTAATGCCCAAGGTGAAGGCATTACGAGTGGGGTCTCTGGGGTGATTAGATCATGAGGATGGAGCCTTTGTGAATGGGATTAGTGCCCTTATACAAGAGGCCCTAGAGAGCTAGCTGGTCTCTTCTACCATGTGAAGATACAGTGAGAAGCCTATGACCAGAAGAGAGCCCTTCCCAACCATGCGGGCACCCTGCTCTCAGACTTCCAGCTTCCAGAACTGTGAGCAATGAACTGTTGCTTACCAGCTACCTAGTCTCTGGTATTTGTTCCAACAGACTAAACAGACTCGGGGGAGCTTGGAGGGGTTACTTGGTGCCTCTTCTAGGGCAGACTGATGGCTCTCACTCATTGGCACAACTCACACTCTGGAACTTTCCCAGTCTGTCTAACTTTAGCCACAACTAAAGCCTCCTTCCATGAAGGAGCATCGCAGCCTTTTTGTCCAAGGGCAGCTGCCTTGTATTTAGGGGCCATCTGTCCAAGAGCTTCTCCATTCTTTGGAGGGTCTGAGGGCCACTGAGGCACCCTGCTCGGGGTCTGATTCTTCACACGGTCTCTCTGTTCAAAGAGGCATTGCTTCTGAAGGAAACATTAGTGGTCAGGAAACTTCCAGTGCCATATTGGGGGAAATTTTCTAAAACTGGGACTGAGGAGCAAGAGAAACACTGAAGATAGTGTTTGATGAGGGAAGAGTAGAGGGGTAGCTTGTGGATGAAAGGAACCTGAGGGATCCAATTGTGGAGGTCATGGTGTGCCTTCTTAGGAGGTCGCCACCAAGAGCCTGCCTAAAAACATTTCAAAATATGGGTAGGCAAAGCCATATCATTTCAGAAACCATTCTTGGCAAAGAAGATACATGATATAGAATATAAATACTTAATAAACCATAAAACCTTCCATAAATTCACAGATTTATTGTTAAAAATATAATCATGAGGGAAAAGAAAATTGGGAAGAAAAAAAGGATATCAGTAGATAGGGTCTGAAGTTGTCTCAGAGTTCAGAGAATATCATGTACAAACTTATTATGATGATAAATATAATCCTGATGAAATGGAATATCTTTTAGGAAAATATAAATAACCCAACTAATACAGAATGAAGCAGAAAGTTAAGTGGATCAATAGCCAGAGGAAAATATCCTTACAGTGGCCTAGTGAGATCTTAGATCTTTGATCTTAAAAAGAGATCAAAGAGTTTCTTCTTCAAAAGGAGTTAGGTCCTAATGGTTTCAGGAATTAATTTCTTCCAACCTTAAGGTCGGAGAGGATAGAGACATATTGAAGACTTGCCAATTCTTTTAAAATTTTACAAATCTTTTCTACATTGAAATATGGAAAGTAGAAAAATGAAAATTAAAGAACAAGCTAAATTGTGGCTATGGATTAAAAACAAATCTTCAATAAAATGTTATTGAGTCAAATCAAGCAGACTTGTAAACAACTATTTAATACCCATCCTGATTAGAAGAAATTCTTTACAAAATAGGTCAGAAAAATATTTGCTGAACTTGATGGAGTATCTTTGTTAAACCAACGGCCCACAGGGGACTTACCTGGGGAGGATTAGAGACAGTCACAACAGAGCGAGAATCACAAGGGGGTGTGACATCACCACAGGCATGCCATTTTGCCCTACTGTTTCTTCTTTATCATATTAGAAATGACCAAAAATCATTAGACTCCATATAGGCGTGAGTGTGGGAAACACAAACAATCACATTCTGCCAGCTGAAATGTCTGCCTCTGGAGCAACCTTCCCGAAGGGCAAAGTTGTCACAACCTAAAAATGTGCAAATCCCTCTTCTATCATTTTCTTATATAGCAATGTATCCAAAATACGTTAAAAAGTGGTATGCATCTGGGGCGCCTGGGTGGCTCAGTCATTAAGCATCTGCCTTCAGCTCAGGTCATGATCCCAGGGTCCTGGGATCAAGCCCCACATCGGGCTCTCTGCTCAGCAGGAAGCCTGCTTCTCCTTCTTCCACTCCCCCTGCTTGTGTTCCCTCTATCACTGTGTCTCTCTCTGTCAAATAAATAAAATCTTAAAAAAAAAAAAAGTGGTATGCATGTAATTACACACAAATACAAGGCTATGGGTGTAGTAGTCTATACTAGTGGGAAATAGACGGAAACAAATACGACTATCCCATAATAAGGGACTGCTTAAAAAGCCATGTTCTCCCCATTAGCTAGAACACCACACAGTCATGAGAAATGGTTCTGCTAATGGTTACTTAGTGGCAAGATAAATGTGCACAGTATTTAGTTAAATTAAAGAAATGCAGAGCACGTTTCCATTTTAATTTTAAAATCACAGGAAATGCACAGGAATAGGGAAAGAAATCCATAGGTACATGCATCAGAGTTCTTAGTCCCATATAGCAGGACAATGAGCCAATTTTACTCTCTTTATGCTGCTCTTCTGTGTTATGCAGATTTTCCACCACGAACATCTACAATGCTAGTAGTCCAAGAGCCATGGAAATGGTGCTTATTCACTCAGCACATATTTACTGAGTCTTATGATGTACCAAGCGCTTCTCGGTGCTGGGGTTTGCGTGATAAATCAAACCGGTAATATTCTCTCCCTCATGGAGGCGAGACAGACAATAAACACCAGACACACTCACTGACCAGAAGATGTTCCCAGGGATCGTGTCCGGAGGAAAAGAGAACAAGATGTGGTGGGGAGTGGCTGCCAGGGAGGGTCACAGAAGGCCCCTCTGAGGGGATGGTGAGCTGAGACCTGAATAAGGAGAAGCCGGGAGTCGGAAGAGGACAACAGTGGACTAGTCAGTATGGGTAAGCTTGCACGGTATATTGTTAAGTGAACAAAAGCCCGTTGTGAAACAGTGTGTGCTTCAGGATTCATGCTGTGCGTCTCAAAACCCCCCAGGACAGGGGCGCCTGCCGTGGAGCAGAGGCTGAGCATCCAACCCTTGGTTTCGGCTCAGGTCCTGATCTCAGGGTCGTGGGATCGAGCCCTGGGTCAGGCTCCGTGCTCAGCGCAGAGCCTGCCTGTCCCTCCCCTCCCCTCCATTCCTCCCCACCTCACCGTCTCTCTCAGAGGAATAAATAAATCTTTTTAAAAAATCACCTAGGATATTCAGAAGGCATTACGAGTAGCCGTATTGGTGGAGCAGTTACAAATAATTTTTACTTTCCTTCTCTGTGCATACCTGCCTTTGGGTATCCTTCTACAATGAATAGACCATTGGTGAATGGTGACTAATGGTGAATAATCACCATTATTACTCATTTCCTCTTTCAATTATTCAAAAAAAATCTATTTCTGTGGTGTTGGAGATAACAGCAACAACCAGATAAAAATTCCTCATGGTGGAATCTTGCTTCAAGCAAGGGGAGGCAGAGGAGATGAGGGGACGGGTTTAAAAAGCACTAAATAGGGGCACCTGGGTGGCTCACTTGGTTAAACTTCTGCTCAGGTCATGATCCCAGGGTCCTGGGATTGAGTCCCACATGGGGGGGTCCTTGCTCCGCGGGGAGCCTGCTTCTCGCTCTGCCTGTTCTGCCTGCAGCTCTCTGTGCTCCTGCTCTCTCTGATAAATAAATAAATAGTCTTAAAAAAAAAAAGATTTAAAGAAAAATAAAGCACTAAATAGTATGTCCGATTGTGGTCGGTGTCTTGAACACCGACTTGAGTCTTGAGTCTTGAGCAGAGCAGGCCCAGCAGAGTTGCGGTACTCAAGGATCGATGGGTGGGGTGTGGGGTGTGAGAATGTCGGCTAGAGAGACAGTCTAATTTGGGAGGGGGCCGTGCAGCTTTTTAGGGAGAAGGCTTTCTATGCACAGGAAACAACAACCCAAATGCCAACAGGGGGAAACTTGCTGAGCTGGGGACTGGAGGGGGCTGGCGACAAGGGGCTGCTGCGTGCTAAGAGACAAGATATGGGGGCGAGATGGCAGCAGATCCCTCAGGGCAGCTGGGCCCTGGTAAGGAGAGTCACTCTGACAGACAGAAAGGCACTGGAGGGTTTTGAGCGGACGAGTGACATGATATATTTCTAGCAGAATCCTTCAAGCTGCTATGTTGAGAACAGACCAAAGGGGCAGGGGAGGGAAGGAGGAGGACCCATTAGGAGGTTAGCACAAGACGCTCAAGCAAGAACAAAGGGTTTGGGTCTTCACAATGACAGTGAACATGGGGTCAGATGCTGGTTCTATATCAGAATTAGAGTTGACAGGATTCGCTTATGGACTACCTGTGGGAAGTGGGAAAAGAACTCAAGGATGACTCCACGGGCTGATCCTGAGCAACTGGAATTGCTATTAGCTGAACCTAAGAAACCTGCAAGAAGAACAACATTTGTTGGTTTGTTTGTGCATTTGCAGGGCAGGCATTAGTTTTGGGTAAAGCCGTGACTGAGCTGAGGGTACCAAGAGAGGGGTGCAACACAGAACAGTAAAGGCCTGGCAAGCCCGAGCCCTGGGACATTCTATCACAAGAAGAGCGGGAAGAGCAAAGGGGACTGAGAAGCAAAGGGAGTGGGACGGAAGGCGGGACACCAGAAGAAAGTGGTCTGTGAAGATACCAAAATGGAGGAAGTGAGCCCAGGAAAATGAGGAGTGATAAAGGATCGTTCGGTTACAAATGGGAAGCATATCGTTCTTGAGCAGAGCAGGCCCAGCAGAGTTGCGATACTCAAGGATCGACTGCAGAAGGTTCGAGAGAGCATGGGCTTCGGAGACTGGACTTCGCATGGGATTTGCTCTAAGTCAATGGGAAGAATGGGGTTTCAGCTGGTGAGATCAAGAGAGGAATTTTTTCTTTAAAGATGGGTAAAATAAAAGAAATTATGAAGGGGAAAATAGAAGACTTTTACTGGAATCAGGGAAATATAACACTATCACATTTATTCCAGGAAAAATAAACCACTAATTGGTGGAATATTTTCAGATCTTTGGGCACTCTGCCCCTGACCGCCATCTTCGAGGGCAGAATCGGGGAGAAACAGCTCAAGGTTGACAGAGAGAAGTAAAGATGTTTTCAGAGCAGTTTGGCGACCACCTCTGGCTTCTAGTTATAAGTTAGTCTTACCCCCACCAGTCGTATTACTCCATGGGGCTTGTCTTCCTTGGCACTAAGCCTCCCCACTGCCTGCTTCTCCTCGGCATCCCACCATCAACCCTGTGAAATCCAGGGTCAACAGACCCACCGAATTAAGACTCAAAGCAAACTTTACGGGCTTCCAAGAAAATCTCTTTCTTGAAGAAAAACTCAATTTTGCAAATCAGCATGATTCACTTTCGGGGATCAAAAGGCCACCAGCAGTCAGACTTCCTGAGCTAATAATAAAAGAAAATGCTGGCTTCAGCCATCAGAGATCAAGGGGAGGGAGTAAAGGCAAAAAGGAGACAGGCTCCTAAAATTCTGAAAGTTGTGATTTCTTAAAATGTAAGCCCAGTCCACGCAAAACAGGGTTGTGGTTGAATAAATTTGTGGAGGGGCGCCAGGGTGGCTCAGTGGGTTAAGTGTCTGCTTTTGGCTCAGGTCATAAACTCGGGGTCCCGGGATGAGCCCCACATCGTGCTTCCTGCTCAGCAGGGAGTCTGCTTCTCCCTCTCCTTCTGCCCCTTCCCCTTGCCTGTGATCTCTTGCATGCGCACACTCTCTCAAATAAATAAAATCTTAAAAATAAATAAATAATCAATTTGTTGAGCAGTTCATACTAATTTACCTCCCTCAGCCACATAGATGGGTTCCGAGGATTTACAATGATATAACCCTAAGAAATACAAAAGAAGAAAAACATACAAAAAAACATAACCTGATCTGCCCTTCCCGCTAACTCAACAGTGTAATCTAAAATCACTAGATAGGGCCACGCAAGGTAGGCATCTGCCTGGTCTATCCCAGGGCATGGAGCCCAAGTGGGGAGAGGGGACCACCCATGTAGGGAGGGCACATCACAGCAATGCAGAACTGATTATCTACGGCAACCAATAATGGAGCCAGTTTTCTCTGAGAAGAGACCTCCAAAAATGAACCCTGTGCGGGTGAAATGGAATTGGAGTTTCTGGTATAAATATGTATATGGATCAGAATTAGAAGCTTAGCAAGGTACGCACATGTAAATTTGTGTGTATGCGTATGAGTAAGTAACTGTGTGTGTGTGTGTGTGTGTGTGTGTGTGTGTTCAAACCTATGTCATACCCTTGTTTTGTCCACTGAGAGGGTCTGGGAGCCACACCACTAGTAGCCATGAGCACAACTAGAGCAGAGATCTTGGCATCCAAATATTATTCTCCAGTAAAAGTAACCAGAGCTCCAGGTTCAGAAATGGCTCATTCCGAGACTCTAGAAGAGAGAGTACAGATGATTTTGGAACATCTTATTGCGGCAAAAAGCAAAGAAGTGCTCAGAGAATAAGAGATACATGTTTAAAGAACATAAGAGCCAACTTTAAGAGGTCCCCACTGGCCAGATCTGGGACAGTGTGAACATCAAAACAAATAGTGAGAACAAATGCAATACAGTGAGAATCCTTGAGTCCTTGCTGATATAAATAAATGAATAAGCTGAGTATCATGAAAACTGGGATACGTACATGGTTTTAAAAGATCTCTCTACCAGGGAGCCTGGGTGGCTCAGTCAGTTAAGTGTTCGCCTTCGGCTCAGGTCATGAACTTAGGGTCCTGGGATCAAGTCCTGTATCAGGTTCCCTGCTCAATGAGGTGTCTGCTTCTCCCTCTCCCTCTGCTGCTCCCTGTGCTTGTGATTTCTCTCACTCTCTCTATTGCTGTCCAATAAAAAAAAAATCTTCCAAAAATAATAAAAAATAAAATATCTTCCTACAGCCACTTGGGTAGCTCAGTCGGTTGAGCACCTGACTCTTGATTTCAGCTCAGGTCATGATCTCAGGGTCCTGGGGTTGAGCCCCAATTCAGGCTACCCACTAGGCATGGAGCCTGCTTAAGATTCTCTCCCTTCCTCTCTAAGGGGAAAAAAAAATAAAACACCTCCCTACGAAATACGTATTCATTACAGAGTTAAAAAGTGTCACTTCAGACCAAAGAAACCTTGCAGCCGTCAGTTAGTTACCCAGGTGATCCCGGTGGACATCACAATGCAGTAGGAACAGAGTACTACCTCCGTGGTATTTCTACCACAGGTGAATAACCTGAATCTCATCGTAAGGAGACGTTAAACAAACCCAGATCAAGGCACATTCTACCAAATCACTGGTTTGTAATAGTCCAAAGTATCAAAAATGCAAGGAAGACGGAGGAACCGTTTCAGCCAGAAAAACATGGAAAAGTCAGGACACCTAAATGCAGTGCTTGAATGTAAACTGGGTCCTTTCACTATAGAGAACATAAAGGAACAACTGGCAGAACTTGAAAGAGACCCGCGTTTCAGATGGTAGAAGTGAATCCATGTTGTTAATTTCCGGGTTTCCGTGGCCCTGTTGCTCTCGTGCCAGGGAATAGCCCTCTTTGCAAGAAATGCACGCCCACGTCTCAGGGAGCAGCGGGGATATCAAGCTGGCAACTCACCCTCCAATGATTCGGGGGTGGGGGCAATGGCTGGGTCCTGACTTTCTGTAAGAGTCCGATAGTTTCACAACAAAATAAAACTCTACATTTGGAGGGGAAAACACCCTTATCCTGCTGTTCAAACACAATGATGGTTGAAGTTGCCTAGTGTGATAACAGCCATTGGAATTAATCTTCCACAGCAGATAGGTGCAGGAATTCCGTAAGCAATGCTATCCATGCCAACCCACCCCCGCACAGACCAGAGCCTTCTGAGTCTGCAGCCAGAGAGCTTAAGGGTGGCCCCTCGTTTCTCTGCCCAGGAGCAGAAGTTTAGATGAAAAGGAGAAGGCAGAAAAAGCATTTTGATTTTATCTACACAAAGGGACATGCTGAGAAAAAAAATTTTTAATCCGTGTTAAGTTCATTACCTTATGGTAGAAACAGGAGAAACAATGAATGCGTCCGTGGTATCATTTCATCTTTAAGGAAGAAGGCTTAAAGGCTTTTTAGTATAAACAGTGTAGGTCGTTAAAATTAAATCCAAAGATGAAAAACAGATAGGCTGAGAAGTTAGGATCTTGCTGTGGTGAAGCTGAGACTAGAAGCCATGTGTGACGTCCCATGACTCACTCACTGCTTGTCTGTGTTCTCGCCATTACACTAGTGGCTTTCTCCAAAAATACAGAAGAGAAATGATATTCTGTTCTCCAAGAAATAGAATGCCCATGGAAAACTGAGACAGACGTGATCTGGTCAGAATCTGAACTGAGAAACCACCTGTCATGCCCTTTAAAACCCATTTTTTCTTTTCACCTTTTACCCCCCAAAATCCCCAAACATGTAGGATTGGGAATTGATCAGTCTTCTAAGATATTATCCCTAATGTCCCCATGCACATTCTCTACATCAGTAGCGCCATTAATTCCAACCCCTAAGTCACCATTTTATAAGTGGGAGCAATAAGTTACTGGTGGCCTCTCAAAATTCATTCAGTATTGTTTCTCCCACAAAGTTCAACATGTTCGTAGGAATATGAAAATAATCTTTTTGCTTTTCCTCAGTCTTCCAAATGTAATACTTGTGAGTTAGTCAAGGAGTCAGGAAAGATAGTTGGAACCAGAAAACAAAATAGTATCAATTACTAATATTCCCCATTCTCCGCTAAGGTTGTCTTATCTGAAGTTTGTAAAGTTGTTTAATCTTTTCCATCATCTCAGGAAAAGGAGAGCCTGGAAAGTCCTAGTCATTCCACAGTAACTATCAGTGGGATTTTCCATAACAATCTGGATGCAAAATAAAAATCTTAAGAAGTTGATCCAATTCTAAAACTAGTAAGTTTCTCAACTTACTAATAAATATGAAGAGACAACCCATCCATATTTTCTTCAAATAACATCTGGTTTTTTGGCCAGACTGCTAATACCTGAAAAAGTTTCCACGTTAGTTCCAGCAAATCTATATTTAAAGAGCTTAAAATGCATTTATGCACTAAACATTCTTTCCTACCTCTGACTGAGGGCCAGAGATGGGGCTGTGAGACAGCATCTTGCCAAGAAACTGAGAAGAAGGGGAATAAAACTGCCTTCTAGAATCTGAACTGTGAAATCAACACTTGATAGGTCAGGACAAAGAAATGAGAAATCACCAACCACATGGGGACAAAAAAGTTCTAAGCCAGCAAGACTTGGCTGTGACCCCACCAAAGACATAATGCACACATATAAAGACTATATGAATCAATCGCAGAGTCATAGATGAAGAAAGGTTGCTAAGACAGCTTGAACCGCACTCACCAAGCCTCGGTGCAGAGTGGAGGGAGTCTGGACCCACAGGGTTGGGGTAACATAGAACCAGCAACAAGGCATCTTTCTGGTGCAAAATGAGCGCATCACTGAATCTCACCCCATTCCCCAGGGCTGGCCTGTCTTACTTATGATGGAAAGCTCAACTTTGAGCATACTGCCTGGCCTTGAGCAAGCAATCATTGGATTCAGTGACTTTGCTCCAACTCTTTGCTCGCCACCTCCTGATTATCTTTTGGCTGCCCTCATAGGTCAGCCGACAGGGAAAGGATGATCTGGTCTTGTGGATCTGAAAATCCTGGCCACCATGCCAGGCCCAGGACTCGCTGAAATACACACTTTAGCTGTTAAACCTGCTTCCTCCGAGTCAGCTCCCAAAGGCAGGGCCCCTGAGGGCCCTGCTGGGTCTAGTTTCTGAGCCCACAGGCTGGCTGGCAGCGAGTCTCCAGGCCACAGTAAGTTCACCAGGACGGTGAGGATGGTGGTGGCCATGGGGACAACTGCAGCCATTCGCTGAGCACTTTTGAGGCGTCAGACCCTGCACGATGTGCTTTACGTACTTGAGCTCGCTGAATCCCCACCACCATCCGACCCAGCACACACTATTAGCATTCTCATGTTGTAAATGAGAAAACTGAGCTTCAGACAGCTTCAGCAATTTACCCCAAGACCCACACTAAGATTCTGCCCTCAGACTGGGATTTGTCCGTCTCTAACACTTCACCTCTTACATTGTGAAAATAGGACCTCTGGGGGATGGACCCTTGCTCTTCTCCTGGCCACACTCCTCCGCTTCAGCAGTGGGCTCAGAGACATTCCAGTCCAAATGCAACATGACCGGTCATCAATCCGCCCCCACTGCACCAGCCTTCACATCAGTGCACAGAAAGATTAGCAGTTTACCCACAATCAGAAGTGCAAAACACCAACTCTATCTCAGTGAACCGTGTCACTATCCATTCCATGCCACCAGAAGCCAAAAATGGGGGCCTCTCCTTGACCCTTCCCTCCCCTCACCTCCACCATCAATGTCTTCGATTTATGCACTAAATGAGTCTGCTTCTCACCATGACCATGGTCACTACCCATCCTTTTCCTGGACCTCCACACAAGTCTCCCAGGTCATGTCTCTTGGTCTCGTTTATTCGCAGCCATACCGTAATCCATTCATAACCTTTCACTGTTTGAAAATCCTTCAGTGGAGCCCGACCTCTCCATGTCCTCTATGCTTCAGTCCTAACAGCAACTGGCCTGCAGGTCTTGGAATACACCCAGCCCTGTGTGCTCCAGGATGTCCTGCGATAGATCCACAATCCCCCCTGAGCAGCCTTCCCTCCTCCAGTCACTGGTGCAAGGCTTGGGGACTCACTCCTGCTTCAGCGCCTCCAGGAAGCCTGGGTTAGCTGCCCATGTGAAGTGTTCTTGTCACACTCAGCATACCCTTCATCTCGCTGGGTGGGAATTTTCCTTCACGTGACTCCACCCACCGACTGTGACCTCCCTGCGGCCCAAGACCCGCTCCGTTTCCACAAAGTGCTTGCCATGAAAACAAGGCACGATGAATGCGTGAGAGAATGGTTAACTGCACAGGTGTCAGAAGCCACCCAGCTTCAAGTCCCAGCTGTGTGGTCTGGAAAAAAAAATGTTGAATATCCCCGGACTTCAGATTCTCTATGAAACAGAGATCATAAAACCTCCACTGTCATGCTGTTGTGAAATTTTCATGTAATACGTGGAAATTCCTCAGCACTATGCCCAGTATATAGTAAGTGCTCAAACACTGGTTGTTGTTTACTGTTGTTACTCTGTCCTTTGAGGCAGAGCCATAATGCTCTTTAGAGGCCTCAGAGAGCCTCCCAGGCCGCCATGATGACTCCGCTGCTCCAGCCCTCCCCCGCACTCACATTTTACCCGTGGAAATGCATTAGCTTCTATTCTCCCATACACTGCTTTGAAAGGTTCTGGCCCTTCAGTACTTTCTTCAGGATGCCTAACACTCCAACAAACGCTTTTAGGTGAAATGACCTCAAAATTTGCCCCTGACCTTACTGCTCACCGGACCCTTAAACCATGGACATCACAGGGCACGTCCCAATCACACAAATGTCACCCAGAGAGGGAGGCATAACCCCCACAGGAGCACACATAGGAATGTCCACAGAAAAGCAGTGCAGCTGACAGGTGGTGATCCCAAAATAGAAACCAGGTCTCAGAAGGAGGTCATCCTTCCCCGCAGCAGATGTGGAAAGGTGAATTGCAAGACAAGTGATTTAAGAAAATGGCACAGTTGTGCAGCTATTAAAAACAGATCCGGCGCCAACCAGTAAGATGGCGATTAAGAACGCCTAAGAGATGGGGTATACAAGCAAAGATGATGTTTTTTGATCACAGTATGTCACATTTGCTTTAAAAACTTTAAGGAAGTAGAACAAAATGTCAATAGTTGTAACAGGGTGATGAGTTTGTGGGCGATATTTTCCTTGATTCCCCACACCTTTGGCAGTGTTGTCCTGTTCCTTTAAAAATGCAACAAGAATTCTTAAAACATACACACATTCTGCGTGCCTCCCTCGCGGACGGCTCCTGGAAGAGAGGAGATTCCCCTGGATGAAGGCGGCTCCCAGCGCGGGCCTGACTCAGCAGCGTGCGGACCCTGGCGAACCCGGGCGCCGGGGCCCCCGGGATGCGGTCCCGCCCCTGCCGGGTCCCTTCTTCACCCGCCACCGCCCCGCTGAGGATCTCGGCGTGCAGGGGGCCCAGCCCTCCGGCCAGCCCCCGACCGGGTGCCCCCAGCCACCCTTCCTGCGAGGTTTCTCCTCCGCAACGCCGAGGCGCCGCCCGCGGCTGGGTTGCGGGCGGCCCCACGCCGCCCCCATGACCTCGCCCCCGCCAGGCCGGCCCGGCGGCCCACCCCGCGGCCCGCGTACCTCTTGCAGGGGATCAGCGCCTTCCGCTCGTCCAGCACCCGCACGCGCTGGTTGAGCCCGTCGTAGGAGAGCAGGGCACGGCTGTTGCGCCCGCTGCTCTGCCGGTACAGAACCTGGCGGCCCTCCCACTGCTGCGGCGCCTGGCACGGGCGCTGGGTCCACGGGGCGCCCCCGGCCCCCGCCCCCGGCGCCGCCGCCCCCAGGCCGCAGAGGCCGCCCAGCGCCCAGAAGCAGAGGCCGCCCAGCAGCCAGGCGCCCAGGGCCTCCCGGGCCACGCCGAGCGGAGCGCGCCCCGACATCGCCGACCGCAGCGCCCGCCGCCCCGCCGAGAGCCCGCGCGGTCCGCCGGGGGCGCTGAACGGCGCGGGCGCCGCGCAGCCTTCCGCGGGGCGCCGGAGTGCGGTCTCGGCCAGCCGGCTGCCTCCCGCCGCCGCCCCCACGGCGGTCGGGACGAGGGCGCGCGAGGTGCGGGAGCCGGGACCGGGGCCTGGGAAGGCTCCGGTGAACCGCGGGAGCTATTTCTGCCTGGGCCGCTGCCCGCTGCGGCTTCTGTTCTCACTTGCTCTCTGCTGCCAACAGGAAATGCAGTGGCAGCGGTGCCACTAGCATCCTGAAGGGCAGTCGCGTTTTAAACGGGGGGAGGGGGAGCTGGACGGCGAGAAGGAGTATGTTTCTCCACCAAGTGAAGCGTGCAGCAGGTGACCACATGCTAGGAGACCAATTCAAGTTCAAGGTCGGGAAGGCCACGCTCCTGCACTTGCTGTGCCCCCACACAGCTTGCCCCTTTGTCAAAACTGACACCCTCTTCCTCCAAATTAGAAATGGAAAGAAGGGTCCCTTCCTGAAGAAATGATATCAGTCATTCATCATGACCATTTTCAAGCCCTCAATCTTAGTACAGAACCAGGGGACTAGAGGACAAACTCTTGCCCTTGGGCATATGACTCAGGGACACACTTGAAGTGACACACTTGAGGCCACAGTTGAAGTGACAGTGTTACCCTCACCCATCACCTGACAACACCGCAACCCTAGAGGTAGGTAAATTAATTGGGTTTATGGTTTATGTTTTGTAATATTAGGATGTACCATATAGAATCAAGAAAAAAGAAGTTACTTAAAAACAAAAAGGACTCCTGCTTTCCAAATGTATAGCATCTTTTCAGTTGATGTGTGTTTCATGAATGAGGAAGTGGGCCAGGTCAAAGGGGGAGAGAACATGCCTGGATGGAGGACATGGGGACAAGGGAAAATGGGTGCAGCACTTTTAAGGAGAGTAATCTGGAGCCAGATGACTCAGGGCCTTGAAAGCCAGGGAGAGGCACCATCAGGCGTAAGCCTTAGGAAGATCTGTCAGGTGTGAGTGTGGAGAATGGACAGGGAGAAGGAGGAGGGAGATGAGGAGGGACAGTGACATCTGCACTGAGATGGTGGCAGCAGGAGAGGGCGGAGCAGAGATGGGGACTGTACGGAAGGAGGAAGAGCTTTCTGGTTCAGGCCAGTGGGAGTTCAGTCCTGAATGAGGAAAGAAGACAAATCAGTTTAGGATTGGTTGAGTCTGAGATGCCTGTGGGATACGCAGATGGAAATACCCCAGGGAGAGTTGGATAAGCACTTCCAGAAAGCAACAGGGCTAGAGGGCTGGTTTGGGAAGCTGTCGGCATCTAGGTGGTAACTGAAGCCAAAGGGGAGAACAGGAGAGGAGACCCTTGGAAATATCTAGAGACATTTTTGATTGTCATAACGGGTGGGGATTAAGTCACCACCGGCATCTAGTAGGAGGAGGTCAGAGATGCTACTAAACTTCCTATAATGCACAGGAGCCAATAAAGAATTATCTGGCCCCAGGGTCGGGAGCGCGGAGGTTGAGAAACCTGGCAGGGCAAATCAATGTTAAGTACAGGGTAACAGATTGAGTGCTAAGGCAGGGCCTGAAGACAGAGGCCAGTTGATAGAACCTGCTGATGATTCCTTCACTGCTGCCCCATTCCAAGTAGAACCGCTAAAGACCCCAGTGGCCCTCTCAGAGGGGGCCAAAGAGCTTCATAGAGAGGGCCTCTTACATTCTCCTCAGCCCTTCTTAAAGGACATGCCCTGGGGGACATCGGGGCAATGCTCACAGCGTTGTGACTTGGTACTTGCTGGGACAGACGCAGCGGGTTCCAGCTGGCTGCACCAGGGACAGCCCTTTCCAAGTTTGCCTCTTCAAAAAACTCACAGGAAAAAGGAGCCAGGGTTCCGCTGTTTCTCAAAACCGTATTTTCTTTCCCTGTAGGAATTGGGTCTGCAAATATTTTTCACTAAGCCAGGGGGGTTAGACTCATTGGGTTTGACTGCTGGAAATGGCTGAGGATGTCACCCTTTGCATGATATTTCATTGTCCTGGTTTGGCATCCTGGGAGCTCGAGACCTGTCTGAAGCTGGAAATATCTCTCTAGGTTGGCATGGCTGTGTGTGGCTGCTCTGGGCTTCCCCTAAATAAAACCCAACTCCTTGGATGAATCCTGAAATTTATTTGTGTCATTTGTGCTCTCAACTTACCATGTTTAATTCATGTTTCCTAAAAAAAATAAATAAATAAGATAGTGCATTTAAAGAGCTTAGCACCATGCCCAGCCCATTGTAAATGCTCAATAAAATGCCAGCTATATTTTTTGTTCCTTGGGCTGTTTTAATTCTTAGTTCTGGTCAGAGTCAAAACTAAACTAACATTGTGAGTCTAAGCTTTGGAGGCAAAAATAATAATAAAAACAAAAAGCAAAAAAAAACAAAACAAAAATGAAAAAAATCTATCTGCTGTACGTTCAGATTTCTAATTGAACTATGTTTTTATGGTTTTTTAAAAGATTTTATTTAGGGGCGCCTGGGTGGCTCAGTGGGTTGGGCCTCTGCCTTTGGCTCACGTCATGATCTCAGGGTCCTGGGATCCAGCCCTGTATTGGGCTCTCTGCTCGGCAGGGAGCCTGCTTCTCCCTCTCTCTCTCTCCGCCTGCCTCTGTCTGCTTGTGATCTCTCTTTCAAATAAATTTTAAAAAGATTTTATTTATTTATTTGAAAGAGAGAGAACATAAGCAGGGGGAGCAGCAGAGGGGAAAGGAGACTCTTGGCTGAACAAGGACCCTGATGCAGGGCTCCAACCCAGGAACCCCAGATCATGACCTGAGCCAAAGGCAGCCACTTAACTGACTCAACCACCCAGGAGCCCCTAAACTATGTTTTTTTTTTTTTTTTAAGAGTTTCTTTATTTACTTGACAGAGAGATCACAAGTAGCAGAGAGGCATGCAGGGGCAAGGGGGTGGAGCAGGCTCCCTGCTGATCAGAGAGCCCTAGGGGGTCTGGATCCCAGGACCCTGAGGTCATGACCTGAGCCAAAGGTAGAGGCTTTAACCCACTGAGCTACCCAGACACCCCTGAACTATGCTCTTAAAGATTAACATTCAAGCACACCAGATGCACACCAGATGTTTCAAGCACATCAAAAATTAAGATTCTAGGGACACTGAGTGTCTCATTCTGTTAAGCCTCTGCCTTCAGCTCAGGTCATGATCCCAGGGTCCTGGGATCCAGTCCCACATTGGGCTCCCTGCTCAGCAGAGAGCCTGCTTCTCCCACTGTCTGCTGCTCCACCTGCTTGTGCTCACTTGCGCTCTCACTCTCTAACAAATAAATAAAATCTTAAAAAAAAAAAAAATCAAGATTCGAGGCTGCTGGGTTGGAAATCACTTGGCATGAAAAGGGAAAAAAAGTCTTTCAGATTGTGCAGTCCGGTGCTCTGTGTTTTCTCCTGGGTTGCATTCAGGCTGGGGAGAGGAATAGGGAATGAGAAAAAGGAAGAGGAATGTTGGCGGATGGAAAACATTCCCCAACTAGAAGATGCTATTATTGCACCTTCAGACAGTTCTGTTCCTGGAGCAGGTACAGACCAAATGCCATTCTGGAAAAGCCTGAGCCCAAACCCATGTCTTCTAGTCACAACAATAACAAAACCCAGCACGGTGCAACTGGTGGGGGCGCGGGGGAGGGTGTGTTTCTGGGCCGTGTGCAGCGGCCTCCGGCTCCGCGCCTCTCCTGCCCCCTACTGGAGACACCGAGCGTGTTCAGAATTAAAGGGCCGCGCAAGTTCCCATTTCCCTCCAACTCTGGCCTTGGGGAATCTATGTGGCGGAGAGGGCGCAAAGTTCAGCTTTGACCCAGTTAGCGTCTTCCTCTCTCCTGAAACCCTCTCCTGCACCCTCCTGGATCCGGTATCCAAAACGACGGCCAGAGACTCTGGCTCTTGGTGCGGAGAAAAAGGACTGGCCAGACTAAAAAGGAGGGACTTTGGGGAAATGCAGGATTCCAGCCCGCGGCTGCGGCCCGGAGGAGATGATGTCACCGCTCCGGCAAGGAGAGGGCTAGGGGGTGGGGCGGCCGAGGGGGAGCCCGCGCCGCGCCCGCCGCTGCCAAGGGAGCGTTCCGGGCCCACGTCAGGGGAAGTATCGGGATAAATAGGGTCCCGCAATGGCCGAGGCCGGCTGCGCTCGGAGCTGCCGGGTCCGGGTCCGGGACTGGAGCTGCCCGGGCGGGTCCGCGCCCCGCAGGCTGAGGGCTGGCGCTGCTCGAGCTCGGTGCGCCGGACGCCAGATACCCCCGGCCGGCCTCCGCGGCCCCGCACCGCTACCGACAGCAGCGCGGGCGGAGAGCCTCTCCCGTGCCCCCGAAGGACTTCCTTCCCGGGGAAGGGAGGGCGACAGACTAGGGCGGCAGCAAGCCAGGGGCCCCTTGTGCCTGTCGGGGCGGCGGCGCGCCGGGGCAGTGCCATGCTGCTCTCCGTCCTGGCGGCGCTGTGCCTGGGGCTGCGCCTGGCGCTCGGCGTGCGCGGCGCGCCCTGCGAGGCGGTGCGCATCCCCATGTGCCGGCACATGCCCTGGAACATCACGCGGATGCCCAACCACCTGCACCACAGCACGCAGGAGAACGCCATCCTAGCCATCGAGCAGTACGAGGAACTGGTGGACGTGAACTGCAGCTCGGTGCTGCGCTTCTTCCTCTGCGCCATGTACGCGCCCATCTGCACGCTGGAGTTCCTGCACGACCCCATCAAGCCGTGCAAGTCGGTGTGCCAGCGCGCGCGCGACGACTGCGAGCCCCTCGTGAAGATGTACAACCACAGCTGGCCCGAGAGCCTGGCCTGCGACGAGCTGCCCGTCTACGATCGCGGCGTGTGCATCTCGCCGGAAGCCATCGTCACCGACCTCCCCGACGGTGAGGCCTAGGGGAAGGACCGAGGGGGCGGACCGAGGGGGCGAGGAGCATTCTTGCCGCCTGAGAACCGGGCGCCCGCTTCTCCCGATGCCAGTGGCTGGTCAGTCAGTCCCCGGTCCCACTTCCGAGGGTTGGAGGAGGTGGGGAGGGCTGGTGGCCTGACTTTGGGGTAAAGTCTGGTTTCCCTAGGGGAATTTCGGGAACTGAAGAACACCACGTCCATAGACTATGTGTGTGTGCGCGGGGTGAGGAGGTGTTTGTAAAGAGAACCATAGAGGGCATTGTCATTGACAGTGAGAGAACAGCGGCCGCAAACACGCGCATAGGTGGGGCATAGGATGGGTCTGGGCCGGAGTTAAGCACTGGGCGTGTATGCTCCAGTCCTGCAAACGGTCCCACGGGAATTCTCCAGTTAGCGTTAGCTCTTGAAAACTCTTGCGGAGAAAAAACAGTACGGGTCATCACTCCCCTCCAGGAGTGCCCTTTGTAAATTTAGTCGTTCTGAAAAATTGTGATGTCTGTTTCATGGTCAACGTCTGTGACCTCTTAGTTAACTGGATATCAACTTTTGCTTCCTTTTTTTTAAATTTTGTCATTTTGCTGCTTTTCTAGGATGAAGGAGCAAGCTTAAATCCATTTCTTGAAATGAAATCTAAGAATATTTTTCCATGCCTTTATCCCTGACCCAGGTTCCTGCACATTTAAAGAGATTATGGTGTTGTCTTCGTGTAGTTTCTGAGGTTCTAGCTCAGAGCTTTGCCCAACACATGAAGGAGAAGTAAAGTGAAGAGAAAATCGAAACTCCTCTCTAATTCAAAGCTTCAGGGGAAAAAAATTTATTGCTTACATTATGTAAATGATAGAAGGTTATGCTTTTGGGGGAGTTTATATTTAGCTGTGGACTGTTTCTGCACTGCAAAAGGAGAGGTGGTGATTTGGAAATATTCTGGATATTTTGATTAGGGTCAACTGTCAACTCGGAAAAACCAACATTTTAAAATGGATTTGGAAGGGAAGTTAGCTGTGTGTACCAGCCAAGTCAAATGGGTGCACATTCACATCAGTTTGCTGGATGGGCAAAAAATCTCACTCAAATGTCTTCTTTCCTAAGCCCAGAAATGTCTGTATGAAAGAGAGAATTGAAAATCACATGCCACTTTTACAATGTAGTATTATTATTCTTTTTTGATGCTATGCTAGTGTGTGTCTTCCAGATGTTTCTTTATTCCAGCGGGGTGAACAGGCTAAGTCACTGACCACACCCATGCGGCTCTGTGTGTGTTTCAGATGTTAAGTGGATAGACATCACGCCAGACATGATGGTTCAGGAAAGGCCTCTGGATGTGGACTGTAAACGCCTAAGCCCTGGTGAGTTCTTTCTCCTTGAGGTTCCCTCTTTGTCTCCTCCCCAGAGTGGTTTTTGGGACACTTTTTCCAACTTCTTGTCTCTCTTTCATCTCCTTCAGACCGGTGCAAGTGCAAGAAGGTGAAGCCCACTCTGGCGACATATCTGAGCAAAAACTACAGCTATGGTAAGCCACTGACACAGCCGTTCGCTTGGGGACTTGGCATGTTACAACACCAGCCACAAAGGTGATGACCAAGTGGTTCCGTGGATTCTCCATGGCACAAAGACAACTGTCAAGTGCCTTGCTCTTCTGGGTGAATTAAGGAAAACCACCGTAGCTTACCCAGGGAGAACAGTGATGTGGGTCAGAGTGCAAATTTGCCATCGAGTTCCTACTTGTCTTGGGGAGATGGGCCAATCAGCCAGGCCAGCCCACCTGACCTGTTCTCTTCCTGAGGTTTCCTGAAGGATGGGTGCATGATCCATGGGTTGCATTATCTGAGGCCCAGGGGCCCAGGAACTAAGACCCACCCACGTTTCTTTTTACTTATAAATACCTGTAAGTATTTAACATCTTAAAGGCATTGTGAGGAAATATGTACAAGTATTGACATAGTTTAAATGTCCTCTTCTCATGTGGTCCGTATATACAATGGAATATTATGCCTCCATCAGAAAGGATGAACACCCAACTTTTGCATCAACATGGATGGGACTGGAGGAGATTATGCTGAGTGAAATAAGTCAAGCAGAGAAAGTCAATTATCATACGGTTTCACTTACTTGTGGAGCATAAGGAATAACATGGAGGACATTAGGAGAAGGAAAGGAAAGGTGATTGGGGGAAGTTGGAGGGGGAGACGAAGCATGAGAGACTGTTGACTCTGAGAAACAAACTGAGGGTTTTAGAAGGGAGGGGGTGGGGGGATGGTTGACCCTGATGGTGGGTATTAAGGAGGGCACGTATTGCATGGAGCACTAGGTGTGGTGCATAATCAATGAATCTTGGAACACTGAAAAAAATAAAATAAAATTAAGATGTTAAAAAATAGTCCTCTTACTGGAAAGAACAGAAAGCACATTGTTTGATGAATTAGGCTATTTTTAATTTTTTAAGTAAATTTAATTCTATTATCATTTGAAAGTAAATTTAATTAAAAACAGGTTCTTTTTTTTTTAAAGATCTTATTTATTTATTTATTTATTTATTTGACAGAGAGAGAGAGAAAACACAAGTAGGGGGAGTGGGAGAGGGAGAAACAGGCCTCCCACAGAGCAGGGAGCCCGATGCAGGACTCCATCCCAGGATTCTGGGATCATGACCTGAGCCGAAGGCAGATGCTTAACAACTGAGCCAAACAGTCTCCCCCCAAATAGGTTCTTTTAAAATATCTGTTTGGACTCCTTTATGTTCCTTTGCATCTCTTAAATTACTTCTGCTGAAATAACAGGAACTATTTTGGCAAAAGGGTCATTTTATTTGTTAACTTTGTTTTCTGTAATTCAGACTGAAATTTTAAATCATGAACTTTATGCGATATATCATGTCTATAAGTAGGAAGAACATGGCCATATAAAAGTCTGAAAAAAATAACTCTTATTTGAATTGTAAGATATGAGATTATACACACCCAATGTGAGTAACTCAACTGAACAAACAAAAAACAAACAAAAAAGCAATTATCTTTTCCAGTAGCTTTCATTATTGTTGTTTAAAACTGTTCTTTGTAGGTTTTTTCTTAATCTAATCTACCTAGTCCCTCATCTGACACAAATAAACCCTCCTTACTAACCCGAGTTTCACTGTCTTGCTGCTCTCCCTGAACTACTTTGATGATGAAACCATTTTCTATTTAAGTCCTTTGGCTTCTTTATAAACCAGCTTTCTAGGACGGAATCCAAGACAGATCCATGCTAGGCTGATTACAATTCCATGGAAGGCAGTAATAGCAAGGAACCAAAAGAGCCAGAATTTAAAGTTTGATCAGGGACAGTGATGTTAACAGCCATCTGTAATAAGAGTTAGACTTCTGCTCGCCGCAGACCTGGCTTTGACAGTCGGCACAATTAAAGGATTGAGAGCGGTCATCTTCAGAGACTCCTTCCAGTTCAGAAATGTTATGACTTTAATAACTTCCTTTGGAAGAGAGGAAGTTCAAGCATCAGACGGATGGTTGCACCAAACAAACTTTTAAGTGGCTTCTGAGGGGCGCCTGGATGGCTCAGTTGGTTGAGCGTCCGACTCTTGATTTCTGCTCCGTCATGATCTCATGACCTTGGGCTCAGTGGGGAGTCTGCCTGAGATTCTCTGTCCTCTCTTTCTGTCCCTCCCCTTCATGCTCTCTCTCCCTCTCATAATACATCTTTGAAAAAGCGGCTTCTGAACTCACAAACATATGATCCTCACAAGGCAGAGGATCAACAAGTACTCGTTTCTGTGAGATTTTTATTCACATTCCTGACATGAATTTCCAGATATGACTTGAGCAAACAAACATACAAACAAACGAGACTAACTGTAAGATTTTAAGCCTGGGAACAATGCATGAGAGTCTCTACTCACATCCTAGCTTCAGCTGGATCCGAGCAGTCACCCAGCCGGAGGCAGAGCCCACACGGAGCCCTCTGGTCCCTGCGCTCTTGCATCCTGCCGTGGGATTGGGGACTTGAAAGACAATGCCGACAGTATGATTGTGTGGGCTCCTTGCCAGCGTCTGGGCAGCTTGGACATGACCATAATTACAGGAGGGATTTTTTTTTTAAGATTTATTTATTTATTTGACAGACAGAGATCACAAGTAGGCAGAGAGGCAGGCAGAGAGAGAGGAGGAAGCAGGCCCCCTGCTGAGCAGAGAGCGTGATGCGGGGCTCGATCCCAGGACCCTGGGATCATGACCTGAGCCGAAGGCAGAGGCTTTAACCCACTGAGCCACCCAGGCGCCCCTACAGGAGGGATTCTTTAAGAGAGGCTCAGGAGTTGGCGCGAAGACACCATCCTTCTTTGTCTCCAAAGGCGCCATCAACGCTTCTATCACTTTTCTTAAATTGCAGTCATTCACGCCAAAATAAAAGCTGTGCAGAGGAGTGGCTGTAACGAAGTGACCACCGTGGTGGACGTGAAGGAGATCTTCAAGTCCTCGTCCCCCATCCCTCGAACACAGGTCCCACTCATCACAAATTCTTCCTGCCAGTGTCCTCACATCCTGCCCCACCAAGACGTTCTCATCATGTGTTACGAGTGGCGCTCCAGGTAGGCACAAACGGGCAGAAGCAACTGCACACTACTTCTAGAAGCGTGAATCTCATTTAGCAGGGATGGTTTATTAAAAAGGGGGGGGCACCTGTAGTTCTTTTTAAAAAGACAGCCAAATAAATAAATAAATAAATCATTTTAATAGATGCCGCTGTTGCCATATCACATATCCTAAATATCATTGACTTCCTCATGGCATTAAGGAAAAAATCGAAATAGGAGTATTTGAATGGAATCCTTAAAAATCAATTTTGGAAATCATTAAGCAACTTCAAAAATTTAGCAGAAAAATTGCTATGAGTTAAAACAGTTCTCAAACCTTAAATCAATCGTAGTGTGGTAAATCATGAATATTTCTTCTTAAGAGCTCTTTAATAACTTAAAGATCTAGTAACGTTGGCCATTTGAGACGACAGGTCCACGTTTTCCTTATATACAATATAAATGTACAATATTTGTTTGATAAATCATTACACACACACCCACATACACAGTCACACACACACACACACACACATATACACTTATCTCTAGCTGGGAATGCACCTCCCTACCTCTCTTTCCTTCACATCTTTTTATATATTGGTACATTCCTTGTAATGGAAAATTCGAACTTTGCAGACCAGGTTCCAGGAAGGACCCCATAACCTACTGCAGGCTATATCTCCAACAAAGTGACTCCTTTTTTATAGAACCTGTCTTCCCTTTGATTCCCTGTCATGAATGCTCATCTGTTTCCTCTGGAGGCAGCTATGGACTATTTCTCCAAAACCCCTTTTGAAACTGACCTCACTTGACTACTTCCTCAATCTGTATCCTCTCAGTACTTGGGTACCCTCCTCACACCGCCTGTGCCACCTTGTGTTCTTGGCTTTAAAGCTGTTCTTGCCTTGATAGCTTGACTCTCTAAAGAAGCTGAGTGAATGAAGGTTAACTGAATGTTTCTGGGCTCATCTCTTGCCCAGATGTTTGTATCTGCTACAGGACGAGATGCCGTTCTGGGAACGTTCCGGACCGCTCGTCATTAAATCCTATTGGGACAGATGAATGGATTATAAATGAATTAAATAACCACTTTCTTGTCATCCTTTTTATTTGCTTGTAGACTTAATGTAATTCTGATGAAAATACCAGTAAAAATATTTTTGAATGACTGGGAGTTATGTCTTCACAAATGATGCTGATGATCATTTGGAAGGACAAACGGGCAAGGGCGTGTAAAAGAGATTTTTGAAAATACCTTTTGAAAGGATATCTGCCTTAGGAGAAACAGAAAACTGGTACAAAGCTACACTTTCTAAAGCTGTATGGGGCAGGAGTACACATATAGGTAAATAACACAGAGGAAGCAGACTTGAAACAGATTCTAATGCACGAAATAACTTATGAAGGGAATATGGCAAATCAATTGGACATGAATATATTATTTAGTAAATGTTGCGAGTATCTTTATTTGGAAAACTAGTACATATTTTCACTTTAAGCTGTACTATAAAATAAATTTCAAATGGATTAAAGAGATATTTTTAAAATGTAACTATAGAGGATAAAATTAGGTGAATAGATATGCGAAATCTGAATGACAAAGTACTTTACAAACATGAAATTAATTAGAAGAAATTACAAGGGAAAAATGTCAATACATACTTTTGATGACATAATATCATGGACATACAAATCACCCAAAAAGGACAATAAATATTAAGAAAAATACTTGCAATAATTATGACAAAGGAATAGTAACCTTCCTCTATAAAGAGTTCATATTTGACACATTAAGACGACAATATATAAATAATGTCATAAATCTATACAGACAAGTTCCAGAAGAAATACAATTAGTAAATACATTTACCTCTTTAATTCTGCAATCCAAATTAAAAAATAATTGGAATGAAAGTTCAACCATTCTGAAAACAGTTTGGTGCTGTGCATGGAAAGCTTAGGAAAAAGACATAGTCTTTGACCCAATAATTCTACTTTCAGAAATCTGGCCTAAGGCAATAATAAGTCAGTGCGCGCGCACACACACACACACACACACACACATATACATAAGGACATTCAACCCAATGCTGGTAATAGTAGCTAAGCAAATGGAGGTTCAATAGCAGAGAAAGGCCCAAATGTATTATGCATATCATTGTTGAAATATTTTATGGTTATTAAAGCTGTATTTTTTAATTATTCTAATTATGTGAGAAAATGCATATAATAGAATGGTAAAAAGAAATGTACAGTATGATCTAAATATACAGTGTGATTCAAATATATGTATAGGTACAAGGAAGAATTAAAGGAAATGCTAGTAAAATATGAATGGTGGTTATGTGGATTGTAGAGTTAAGGGTTATAAAGAATTTTGGTTTTTTACAGTATTCTGCATTTTTCAGCTTTTTCCTTTCATAATCAGAATTGCTCAAGATCAATTTCTTTTTCTCAGGATGATGCTTCTTGAAAACTGTCTAGTTGAAAAATGGAGAGATCAACTCAGTAAAAGATCCATAGTAAGTATAATTGGCAACACTACGGATATGGGGTCAAGGGCCTGTGAAGAAATTCTCTAAGCTGGGGGATTCTTCACATTTTTCCATCTCCAGGCTCTCAGGGGAGCCTGCAATAGCAGTGCTATTTATCTTTTGAGTAAGTAGTTAAGAGCACATTTATTCTGACTTAGAAGTTGTAGCGTGAACCTCTCTTCAGCCTCAAAGGGGATTTGGTTGCATTCAATACTGATCGACTGGTTATTTCCAGATTAAATTAGGTGGGTTTTTTTTAAATTTATTTATGGTATTTCATTTAACTATTTTGGCAAAATCAGTCAGGTACTTGACCAGAATTAACATCCAGAGGGCTTAAAACAGACATAGACACGTAAGGGTGTGAATACGCAATTCTAAAATTCATGCCGTCTCTGTACAAAGCATAATCTTTCCCTGTATTTAAGATATTTATAATGATGTTTGTCAAAATCAATTATCTACAAACTGTAATCATTTTGTAGCCAAATCCATGATTATAGTGGTAACATCACCGAAATATTGGTAATTCAATTAAAGGGGTTAAAATAATTTTTTTGCCCAGAGATACGAGATCACACCAGAACTAAAGAAATCAGGTCATTGGTTGGCAATGGTTAAAGTGTCCCCTCTCCTGAAAATACGTTTAGATATATCTAAGAGAATTTGTGTTTTCAGGTTCACAAAAGGTATTAGAATGGCCTGTGGCCTCTCAGTTTGCTGGGGAAAAGGCTACATTAGTACTGGTTTATGGAGAAGGTAGTTTGAACACAGCCTCTCCCACTCCGTGCATTTAGGAATAACATGACGGTCACATCTGAGCGAAAAACTCAGGAGCTGCTCAGAAGGGCACTTAGCCTTACTGGACAGAAAATTCTAGCAGGATTGGCTATCCAGTTCCCAAGACTACAGTAGAGTAGAAGCATCAATGTAGAAAGCACGTCTACCATAAGGACCTGAGGGGAAAGCAAGCTTTCAGGAATCCTAGCTGTTTGGGCCGTTCGCTTTTGCAGCAAATATTCTAATATGCTTCCATGAGAATTTGAAGCCAGCACCACATAGCAGCAGACGTGATGAGTTGATTATTCCAGAACAGACTAGAATTGCGCCTTGGGAGGGTGGGGACCGTGTCTCTCCTTTCCCTATATTTCTAATGCCTCGGACGATACCTAGCCTGCGGTCTTGCTCAAACTCTTTGCTGGATGAAATATCCTCTAACGAAGCAGGGGCATCAGGTTATAATAAAAGGCTATTCAAGTGGACTCACTTTTTCAGGTTTTCTTCCATGCTGCTGTTTAAATGAATAGTATTTCTTTATATTATAAGCAATAAGTCCTTTTCTGTCAAGGAAACAACTCTCCAGAAGGTCTCATCTCTCATTGGGTCCGGGTGGCTAATGCTTGAGCGGATGACTAGAGGTGGGACAGGCTTCTGTCTTCCTTTGGGTGGAGGAGAATTAGGTGAGCCCACCCGGAAATGCGTTAGAGACCCCCTGGCCTTCCTCGTGGGGCTGGATAGACTTCTGCTCTCAGCCATGTCCCAGCCTCTTTAGAAGGCCTTGCTGGGCAGGAATGTCGCATTGCAGGGCGGCGGGGCAAAAGTAGCGTGGCCTGGGGACCGGGGACTTGGGCCCTGGGGTCAGACTGGTGAATCTGAAACCCAGCTCTGGCACTGGTCAGCTGGTGGCGGCTGCAAAGGAGCTCTGCGCACCCGTTTCCTGGTGATGACCATGGTGTCCACCGAGCAGGGCTGGTGGGAGTTTCCGTCGAATGAATGGGTATCGGGACTTTATCCCATCCTGAGTGCTTTTCAGATCCTCCGGCGTACGCTAAGTGCTCGGCAAGGCCGGGTGGCGATTTCGACCTTTGTTGTCATGACGCGGCTATTACAGGGAAAAACAGCGGCATCGATTCTGACATCCATTGAGCAGCATTACACGGTGAGATGTACATGATGGTCACGTTTGCACATTGTTTCCCAGCAGTGGGAAGAGAGGCTGCAGGAACAGCGGAGGGCTGTTCAGGACAAGAAGCGAACAGCCGGGCGGACCAGTCGTAGCAACACCCCGAAACCAAAGGGAAAGCCGCCCGCTCCCAAACCAGCCACCCCCAAGAAGACCATTAAAGCTAGGAGTGCCCAAAAGAGAACAAACCCAAAAAGAGTGTGAGCCTGCTGCTTTCTGGAACTGCCTCCCAGGATGAGGCCAGGCGCTACCCAGCCTGGGGAAGGGCCCACTCCCCTTGCCTTGACAACTACAGCGCTCCCCATAGACACATCTTGCAGCATTTTTCTTAATGATCTGCTTCCATTTTTCTTTTTAAGCCACCGCAAACCATAGTGGTAGGTATGTCATTTGGTGTGGAAGGTATATGAAAGCTGAACACGGGTGGACAAAGCTTCTCGTGGCATGCAGAGTGGCCTTTGCGGTGCCTACTCTGGGAGATCTCTGTGTGGGGGAAAGATGCTTTGGTTCTTACATTTGACCTAATATGTGCATTGTAAAATAAATGCCATATTACAAACAAAACACCCATTTTTTTTACAATATGTTTTATTTCGGTTTGACTTGTGTTGTTAGAAGGTTCGTGATATTTTAAGATGGGACTGGAAAATACAATGATTCTAAGGAGGAAAGTGGGAGGAACGAATGTCTAAAAGAGCCTTATGTGTTTGCTGTTTGAGGAAGAGTTTCCTTTCATTGTGATGAAAGGGAATTTTTGAACAATATAGAAAAGCAGAATGTAGAAAATTGTATTTTGTTTTTTACAAAGAACGCTTTTAGCTCATTTTTAGCCAGAAACTTTGGAAACTAAAAAAATAATGATAACTAAGTAAATAAAAGGGAAAGGCAGGCACGCTGCATCTGAATCCTTGTTTCCCGGCTGCCATGCCATGGGTTAGAAGGTGCTGAATTCACTTTCATGATGCTTCTCATTAGCAATGGTCATGTAGCACCAGAAACAGAGTTCATTTCTCCTATTATGATTTATGTACCAGTGACTCAACCCCCAAGAATTTCACATCCGTGGATGTGGTGCTCATGTCATCTCCCAGGACATCCCAGGTACCTTGATGCCAAGCCTGAGAGAACTTTCTGTCTGCAGATAGCCGGTGCTTGCAAAGGTGCCATGGGCCCAGTATGGGGGCAGGAGTGGGGCGGGGGGTCGGGGCCAGGACTCCAAAGTCCCTGGTTCTCAGCCGACGCCAGTACCCCAGCCGCACACCAGCTCTGTGCTTGGAAAGGCAACTACAGTCACTTCTCCACTCGAGGAGGTAGAGGAACAATCTGAAAGCTGAAGTGTAATATCTCCTTTAGCTTTCCCAATGTCCCTGCTTCCCAGAGAAGGCGTAAAGTGACCTTTCGTGCTCACACAAGATCATTAGACACACAATCTCCTCTCATCTCTGTAGCCATCGGACACAGAAGAGAGGGGGTTGTGTAAACCCAGGGGAGAGTGGAGAAATGGGGTTAATAGGAATGCAGGAGTGGGCTCCCCTCTCCATTGTCCCCACTGCAGGGCGGTGGAGTAAAGGAGTCCAGTAGATGGACCTACACAAGGGAACCAACAATATACTCAGCGTATGTTGCTGCTCCATTAAAGGTCAAACTCTGCTGGCCCTTAAGGAAAGCTGGAGAAGGTTCAGCATAGCACACCAAAGAAACCCACACAAGGCCGTTCGTTGTAAGGCATTGGCAGCCTAGCCTACCTCCTCAGCATTGTAGGGATTCTCCGGGGAAGGGAATCAGAAATGGAACTTTCCACGGAAGTGGAGACAAAACACATATGTAAGAAAAAGTCAACACTTTAAGTACAATACTGAAGCGATTAAGAGTTTGAAGAGGACTACATATTTAAACACTGTTTACTTTAAATATTTAACTGAAATCACGTAGTGAATATTAGATGGAATTAGGAACATTAACACCTTACACAATTCTTAACTAAGCACGTTTATAAGTTAGACAATATGTAACCGCGCATGTGCGGTTTATCCATTTGCTTAATCGACAAAAGATGAACCAGGCCACTCAGTTTATTTATTTTGATAAAGTCAAAAATGAACATCAGCCCACACTGAGAGTAAAGTGTCAAGGACAGTGGTGGCCTTTGTGTGAGAACAAAAAATTTCTTTCTCTCCCTTCAATATTTTCTCTATCAAAATACATGTGAGAGGAGTTAAATAAAAATATATGGAAAGGAAAGCTGAGACATTGAATTGAGACTTGTTTGAGAGTTGGGTTATTTAGTGAAAAAAAAAACTTATTTCACAATATTTGGACCAGCAAATCTCATAATTAAGGACAACTGCAGGTGGTTTTTTTTTTTCAATAATTGTGTTGGTCTTTCAATGAGATGGTAAACATGTATTTTCTATAAAGTATTTAATAAATGCATAAAGTAAAAATAGTGGAATTAAAATCCTAGCTAATCCTACGCGTGGCTATGCAGAGGTAATCACTGTATTTTGGTATACAATTTTCCACGTGTTTCCTATACATTTATATACTGATTTGAGAGGGGGAAAACCCAAGAGCTTATTACGCATACTGTTGATTAACCTTCCTTCTCCACTCAGCCTCTTATTCAGACTAGTTCTCATGTCAATAAAGCTGATGCCACCCCATTTATAATGGCTCTGTTGTATTCTGTGGTGTGTGTTACTCGACAAACCCCGATGTTATTAGGGACTCAGGGTGTTTCTTAACTAAACGTACTGAATAACTGAATCAATGTCTTGATAATTCATATCCGTGCACAGCCTCAATTAGTTCTTTGGGGTGAGTCAGTTTAAATAGCATTGCTGGGCCAAGGGATATGCCCACCAAGGAAAGTTCTTGATTATAGTGTCAATTATCCATCAGGGTGTGGGACAATAAAAAGGCGAAAATGCTGGCTTTCCAAAACCTCACTAAGACTGTTTCGCCCTGTCAGTATTTCTGTATAAATTTTAGCTGGGAACTGGATGTCGCCTTGGGCAAAGCTCTGCTCTTCCTCTGTGAACCATCCCTGACAACACTCTCAACACTGAAAACGCTCGGAAGCTGGGGGCTAAGTGATGAGGCCTCTCAAAGAGGGTAGAGTGGACAGACAGATGATAGATAAGATAGAGACTTCCGGGGAAAGCCTGTGCAACCTCGTCAATTTTTTAATGAATCAAATTTACTAATATAACTGGTCAGCTAGGGAAACCAAAGAATTAGGGTGTAGCAGACATGCCAATAGATTTCCCCTCAGTCCAGCCTTCTTTTTAAGACACATGAGAATTTGGATAAATAGGTTAAGCTTAGTTTCTTTCTTTCTAGTTGGAAACCAATGTAGTGTAGGGGCGCCGGGTGGTTCAGTCGGGTAAGCATCTGCATTCAGCTCAGGTCATGATCTCGGGGTCCTGGGATCAAGCCCCACGTTGAGCCCCATGTCAGGCTCCCTACTCAGCGAGGAGTCTTCTTCTCCTCCTCCTTCTGCCCCTC
Source organism: Mellivora capensis (assembly GCA_004024625.1). Taxonomy (NCBI): domain Eukaryota; kingdom Metazoa; phylum Chordata; class Mammalia; order Carnivora; family Mustelidae; genus Mellivora; species Mellivora capensis. Next base: position 71,300 of record PISX010004450.1, read on the forward strand.
TCCCACCCAGCTCCTGCTCAAAGAAAGAAAGAAAGAAAGAAAGAAAGAAAGAAAGAGAAAGAAAGAAAATGAAGAAACCAATGCAGTGTTAACACACCTTTGGTTCCTGTCCTTGGATGCTTATAGAATTATCTATTGCAAACTTACAATAAAACCCTTTTTCTTGAGCTAGCTCTAGTGTACGTCTGTTTGGTAGAAGCAGTCCCTGAATTTAAAAAATAAGGGCACTTTTTTTTTTTTTTGGAGAGAGGGGGAGAGAGAGCGAGTGAGCACAGGCAGAGTGGCAGGCAGAGGCAGAGGGAGAAGCAGGCTCCCTGCCGACCAAGGAGCCCGATGTGGGACTCGATCCCAGGACCCTGGGATCATGACCCGAGCCGAAGGCAGCTGCTTAACCAACTGAGCCACCCAGGCATCCCGGGCACTTTTTTTTTTTAATCACAAGTCTCTACCTGCTGTTAGCACTGACTCAAAAAACAAAAGTGGTTACTTGGAATTGTGGAACGCAAAAGTTGAATGGTATCTTAGAAGTCATACCCTAGCCTGCAGGAGAAACCTACACCAGGGATTGTCTGATGCCTCATGTGTTGTCAGAGGAAGATCTGGGGTACCAAAGTTACTCAATTTTAACTTAACAGATCAAAGGGCTCTGCTTTGTCAGTAACATAAACCCAGGCTGTTAGAGGGAAGCCTCATGTTATCCACATGAAAGAGCAATAAGAGAACAAATTAGCTCTTCTGGTCATAGCATGATATATGCCAATATTGATCATAGTTCCTAATGGGAAAATATTTTTTTGTAAAGCATTTCATGCTGGAAGATATATTATGTCGCAGGGACAGACATGCCAACCAAAAACTTTAGCTCATTGTCAACTTTGTGTCTTAACTGATGAGCAAGCCCAAAATGGACTTAACCGTGGAAGGATTCCGTTTGAGGAAATGCCTGTGAGAGAGAACGGAAGGGAGATAAACAGGGCTGGCAGGGTGGACAGTGTGAGGGAAGGAAGGTTGGGGGAAAACACTTCGGACTTCCTTCATGTCTTAAGGAGAATTGGGCAAGGCTGTGGGGGAAGTGTTGAGACAAGCCAGACATCAAGGAGTCCCTCATCTCCCAGGACCAGCTCTCCCTTCATGCCCTACATACTCAGTCACGGAAGGGGAGCAGCCCAGGGCAGCCTTGGCTTGGTGCAATGCTCACAATGCATTTCAGACTGTAGTGTCTGGAGACCTGGTTAGTCACAGTTCCTGTGGTTGGTGTCAAGAAGCAAGCGTCTGTCAACTTCCGTAATTGTCATCTCTAAACTATTTGAATCTGTGAAACCCCAAAACTTTAACGTCTTCATGTCTTCTTGATGTCTTTTCTGTTTTATTTCAAATTTATTGAAGAGAAAATGCACCGATCATAGCTACAGTCTTAAGACTGTAGACCTACCCAAGAGAGGTCTCTTTGTACTAGAGTGTAAGGAATGGCAGTGATGAGGTAGTTAATGAGGCCATTCGTGGCAGGAATCAAGTCCATGATGTGTAGTTTTGCCTTTAAAGGTCTACACAGTGTAAACATAGGCATATCTAGCTCAATATTTTTAAGAGATCAGTTTTATGACTGGATAATCCTAAAATATATAACTGCAATATCTAGATGAGACCACTTTATAATGGTGAATTTGGATCACATGAGTGATGTACTGTGAAAGGGAAAAAAGGAGCATACTTTATTAACAGTTAAGTTTAGCTAACAGGGAAGATTCATAACCAGAGGGCTGACTCTAAGTGTTACAAAGTTGAAATAACATGAATAATACGATGTGGCGTAAAGAACTTTGGGATGAAGCAAAAAATGGTATTATGAATAACATTCCATGATGTATCGAGGGATATCTAAAATGCTATCATTGAATCAAAGTGATGCATTTTAAAGTTCATTAACATTTTTAGTCTTCAAATAATATCAAATATTTATTATGTCTTTGGAATATTTCAGCAGCTGAAAATCACATGGACAATTGCTTAGTCAACTTTCTCCCTTTATTAAAAGGATTTAGAAACTGACTTTGGAGGTCATCCAAAGTAGTTTCCAAGGGATGAGCAAGTAGAAATGCAATTCAGGCAAGAATCAGTGTCGGGGCATCCACTCCAGTGAGCAGAAAGGGCAACAAGAGAGTCCAGGAAGAGGGCCATAGTATAGGGCAGAGCATATTTTAGGAAATCTGTCCATTTTCTTCAGGGCATCTATTTACAGAGAACAGGATCCATGGAGGGGATGCTGGAAAGTATTAGGCTCCAACCAAGAATGCTTCAGGTCTCCCGTCTTGGAAGGTGGCTACAGGGACTAAATGGGGCAAACAAAAAAACTGGCTTCAAGATGGACGAGTGACGCAGTTCTAAAGGAAAGAGGTTGTTTATGGACAACCTCTCTGGAATTCATAATCCCATTTTGTAGTCTTCAGTTGCTTTGGCCACAGTGGCTCAAGACATGTATTTTCTGCCGCAAATCCAGCTGAGATTCAAGACCAGCCCACTTAGCTGGGGCCCTGACAAGGTGCTAGCCTCTTCTGTAACCTTCTTCCCCAGGAGTAAGAAGACATTCACTGGTCCTGCCAACCCTGGCTCCCGTGTCCTGCCTCGTACTTCCGCGTTCCACCCACTAACTTTAATCTTGAGGCCAACACCAACACAAATTAAGGTGTAATTCAGTATATCTCTTTGGACATTGATTATCAGATTTCTGGTGATTTAGCTCAAAACTAATTCTATAATCCTAAGGAAATAGCCTTTCCTAGTCTTGCTTATAAAATCTTGATACAGATAGGTACACGTATATGGACAACTGAGTGAAACGTGCCATCTGCTGGTGAAATGTGTTATTATTTTCAAGAGTGTTTGAATGCTTCTGAAGTTCTGCACCATTCCTGAGGGGTCCAGTGTGCCACTGGACATAATTCTACTACAAATAACCAAATACTACCAGACATATAAAGTGGCAGATAATAGTATTTGATCTGAAGGAGTGGGGAACGTGAAGAAAGTAAGGTAAAGATTTTTACTATATTTAGTCTTCTGTACAATAACCAGTTAATTACAGTAATTGATTTACCCTAATTTTTTTAATGCATTCTGAAGAAAAATTGAGAAATATCCCTCCTGATAATTTACAGGTGCTTCTCAGACATACTGTTGGAACATTAGAGTTCTGAGGTGAGCAATGTGTTACTAAGACTAAATAATCAAGAGGTAACGTCAGCAAGATGGTGAGTAAGAAGCCCTGGGCCCTCCCTCTGCAAACTCACCAACTCAACAAGAGTTCATGGACAAGACTCCTTTGCAAGAAATCCAGAAACTAAGTGAAAAGCTCCCACTCTAGGCGACCATGAAAGCCAGCCTCAGTAAAGCCAATAGGGAGATTTGGGACACTCTGTGACCCAAGTCCCTGACCCCAGCATAGCACCATACAATCAGAAAGAACCCCCCTAATGCCTGGCTTCTCCAGGAGTTGGTTTGCATGTCCAGTGCCCCAATTTTCCTGAGAGGGATCTCAGAGGACAAACCTGGGTCTCAGAGCTTGGATGGATCAACCACAGCCCAACAACCAGGCGAGGGCGGACATGGCCACTTGAGATGGCAGAAACCGTAGCTTCCCCTTCTTCCCCAGTGCAGGGAGAGAAGATGAGAACGTCCAGGTCTGCAGAGAAGCATCTGGTAAAAGCAGTTGGTGCTACATGGGGTTTGGCCCTAACAATCTCCCCAGCCTCTACATCAAAGATATGGTGGAGGGAACCACTTGCCCCAGGCAGACGTGCAGGTCAGGGGGGGATGGTGAGGGAGGCCCTGGTCACACAGGCCTAGAGGGTGTGGGTACCTGAGACGAGGCGTCAGGGAGCATACTGCACAGCACGTGCCATGTGACGCTCATATCCAGGGAGCCCAGGTCCCCAGCCCCATGTGTGTGTGCATGGTGGAGACAACAGGCTGAGGTGCCAGCGAGGGCACCTGAGAGCCATACCCTGCCCAGGTCCAGCCTGTTCAAAAACAAAGTCTTCAACAGAAGAAACAAAGATGTAAAACTCCCAGAAAAAAAAAAAAAAAGGAGGGGGATCTTCATGAGACTTTCATGACATTGGTCTTGGCAATGATTTTATAGATCTGACGTTCATGACAGGCAACAAAAACAAGCAGGCTAAATCAAACTAAAAAGGTGCTGCCCAGTAAAGAAAGCAATAAGAGAGAGCAAACTCAAGCTGTAGGGGCGCCTGGGTGGCTCAGCTGGTTAAGCAAAAGACTCCGGTTTCAGCTCAGATCATGACCTCAGAGTCCTGGGATCAAACCCCGCCGTGTCGGACTCTGTCCTCAACGGGGAGTCTGCTTGAGGATTCTCTCTCTCCCCACCCTCCCTCTGTCCCTCCGTCTAATTGCACGCTCTCATGCACGCACTCTGAAATAATAAATCTTTTTAAAAAATTTGAGAGACAGTCAAGCTGTAGAAGGGGAGAAAATATTTGCCATACATCTGATTAGCCAAATAATCTCCATAATACATTAGGAGCTCAGACAACTCAACAACAAAGAAAACCTAGTAACTCCCTTAAAAAATGGGCTAAGGGCTTGAATTGACTCATCTCCAAAGAAGACAAACAAATGTCCAACAGGTGTATGAAGAAATGTTCATCATCACTCACCATCTGGAAAACGGCAAAGTCACAGTGAGATGCCACCTCGCAGCTGTCAGAGCGGCAGACACGTATGTGTTCGTGAGGGTGCAGAGAAAATGGAGCCCTTGCGCTCTGTTGGTGGGAATGCGCAGCGGCGCGGCTGCTACGGAAGACAGGATGATGGCTCCTCAGAAACTTAAAAACAGAGCTACCAAAAAACACAGAACTACTAGATTATCCAGGACCCCCGCTTCTGGGTACATATCCAAAATAATTAAAAACGGGATCTTAATATTAATATTCACATATTCGTTGCAGCACTCATCACCATAATAAACATATGGGAACAACCTGATGTCTGTTGACATGAATGGATAAAGAAAATGTGCTGTAGGCATACAATACAATACGATTCAGCCTTAAAAAAGAAGGAAATTCTATAAAATGTGACAACATGGATGGACCTTGAGGAGATTCTGTTAAGTGAAATAAGCCAGACGCAGAAAACAAGAACTGCATGATTCCATTTTTATGAGGTATCTAAACTAGCCATATTCAGGGCGCCTGGGTGGCTCAGTGAGTTAAAGCCTCTGCCTTTGGCTCGGGTCATGATCTCAGGGTCCTGGGATCGAGCCCCGCATCAGGCTCTCTGCTCAGCGGGGAGCCTGCTTTCCCCTCTCTCTCTGCCTGCCTCTCTGCCTACTTGTGATCTCTCTCTCTCTCTCTCTCTGTTAAATAAATAAATAAATAAAATATTTTAAAAATAAAAAAATAAAGTCATATTCATAAAATCAAAGACAGGAATGGTGGTTACCAGGGGCTGGGGAGTGGGGGAGGGGACAGTATTCATCAATAGACATAAAGTTTCAGTTAAGTGAGATGAATATGCTCTAGTGATCTCCTCTACAACATTGTGCCTAGAGTCAACAATAAAGCCTTGTACCCTTAAACATTGTCAGGAGGATTGAACTCGGCGCTCAATGTTCATATCACAATAAGATAAATAATCAAATTCCATGAGTACTTTAACATTAAAGTTTAGAAATCAGGAGGGGAAGTTAATCATACAAGAACATCATTCTCACTCGTGTGCATTCCTTTATGTTTTCTTGCGTGGGATGAAAAGGAGGGGTCATAGCCTACATGCTGGTAATTACACAGAACTGTGGCTAAAAGCTGAAAGGCTTCACCGTAGTAAACATCCTCAGATTACATCCTGAGAGGGGAACATGCCAAAGCCAGTGGAAACTTTGGCTTATTATCAATTCATCCCTAGAGAGCTTTGCATTGTCTTAGTGTCAGGATAGGAGGTACATACCCTGCACGTGTCTTGGAGTTAGACTGCAAATTCTGTAAATCAATAGGACACCTTTTCAGAGTTTATTGCTGAAATGGTTAGAGTCAAATTTTTGGCCAACCTCTAAATACACATTAGGGCTTTCTATGCATTTTGCATAGAACTCCCCTCCTGGCTTCCCTGGATCCAATCTACACTCTTCTTCCACATAATCCATGTTCCTCCCCAATTATTTTGTTCAATCTTTTCAACCAATCAATAAGCCACCCTAAATCCTCTCTGAAAGATAGGGTAAGAAGAAACATTAAGATTTGTTTGAAGGTCACATTTTTTATTATTTTTTTATTATTATTTTTTATTATGCACAGCCATGTTTTTCACCTTGAGGTGAGTTTTTAACTTGAAGTAGCACCAAGTTTCCTCCAAAGAATATCTTCCTTTTATTCCTCCCGGAAAGCTGTGCCACATGGTTCTATGCCAGTGTGAACTTACACACATTATCTTCTCAAAGTTCTAAGAAAAGAAAGAATACAGTTGATAAGATACATTACAAAGCTAATTTTAGAGCAGTTATGAGTTTCCATTTTGCACACAAATCCCTGACATATGGTAGAATCACCAAGCTTGGGAGATGGTCTCTTTTCTTTACAGATAATACTGCCTGGTTCAGCAAGTAAGTAATCAGCAAGGATTTACAACCCAATAAGTTAATGAACAAATTATTTTGACATGATTAAAAATATTAACTCTAAGTAACCACAGCTTCCTATTCAATCCTCTCAAGGATTCAGAATTGCTAGTCAAGCCAAAGGTGGGGAACAGAATTAGAAGGAACTGACAAAGACACAGGACTGAGAGTGCAGCACTTTACGCAAGATGATGGAGAGGCTAGAGGGGGAGTTGTGGCAGAATGACTGGGGAAGGAGCTGCAGGGTCCAGGGGGACTCTGAGGACAGAGGTGCCCAATGAAGAGTTTTAGGAATTTCTTGGTGTTGTGTTATATTTTGTTGGAAAAAAAAAATACTCCTTTATTTAGTATCTCTTCAAGAAACTTTAGTAAAAGCTTACTTTCATTTGCAGATTTTACTGTTTGAATTGCATGCATTTTTTTTGAGATGTGTTGCAAAAAATCCAAATTATAGCAAGGGCCCAAATGTCCATCAACTGATGAATGGATAAAGAAGATGTGTTATATATACACGATGGAATATTACTCAGCCATAAAAAAGAATGACATCTTGCCATTTGCAATGACATGGATGGAGCTAGAGAGTATTATGCTAAGCCAGAGAAAAACAAATACCATATGCTTTCACTCGTATGTGGAATTTAAGAAACAAAACAAATGAACGTAGGGGGGAAAAGAGAGAGACAAACCATAAAACAGACTCTTTTTGTTTAAGATTTTATTTATTCAACAGAGAGAGACACAGTGAGAGGGAACACAAGCAAGGGAAGGTGGGAGAGAAAGGAGCAGGCATCCCGCAGAGCAGGGAGCCCGATGCAGTGCTCGATCCCAGGACCCTGGGATCATGACCTGAGCTGAAGGCAGACACTCAACGACTGAGACACCCAGGTGTCCCCATAAAACAGACTCTTAACTATAAAGAACAAACCGAGAGTTGCTAGATGGGGGGTGGGGGGGAGATGGGCTGGATGGGTGATGGGCATTCAGGAGGGCACTTGTGATGAGCACTGGATGTTGTATGTAAGTGATGAATCACTAAATTCTACTCCAGAAACCAATATCACAGTGTATGCTAATAACTGGGATTTAAATAAAAATTTGGAAGAAAAAAAATAAGCATATGCTCTATACTCAATCTAAAAAAACAAAAATAAATGTATTGTAAGACATGCCTAATTTTGTATAGTTTTAGGAGGACTTTTGGAGAACTCTACTATGAGAGAGCTCTGTGCTTTCCTGAGGAACTATTATTTTATTCTAAAAATATTTTTATTGTGGTAAAATATATTTAACATAAAACTTACCATTTTAACTATTTTCAAGTGTACAAATCAGTGGTCTTAGTTATGTTCACAACCATTATGCATTATGTTCTGCAACCATTACAATCTTTTTCCAAAACTTTTCATCATCCTAAAAGGAAACTGTATCTATTAAGTTCTAGTCAAATTTCTGTCCCTATGAATTTGTCTATCCAAGGTATCTCTTAGAAGTGGAATCATATGATATTTGTTCTTTTGCGTCTGGCTTATTTCACATAATGTAATGTTTCCAAGGTTCACCCATGTTGTAGCATGTTGTCAATACTTCATTCATCTTTTACAGCTAAATAATATTCCATTGTAGGTATATATCATAGTTTGTTTATCTATCCTTCTATTGATGGACACTTGGGTTGTTTCCACCCTTTGGCTATTGCGAATTATGCTGCTATCAAACACTGGTGTACAAGTAAGTGCTTATATTCCTCTTTTCAATTTTCTTCGATATATATCTAGGAGTAGAATTGCTGGGTCAGATGTAATTCCATGTTTAACCTTTAGAGGAAGTGTGACACTGTCATCCACAGTAGCTCCCCCATTTTATATTCCTACCATAATGCATAAGGGTAGCAATTTCTCCACATTCTTACCAATACTTTTTATATTCCCTTGTTTATTGTAGCCATCACTAGCTAGGTGAAGTGGTATCTCATTGTGGTTTTGATCTACATTTCTCTAATGACTAATTGTGTTGAGAAACTTTTCTTGCGTTTGTTGGCCATTTGTTGATATTCTTTGAAGAAAGGTCTATTCAAGCCCTTTATCCATTTCCGATATTAAATCCTTGTCAGATACCAAATTTACAAATATTTTCATTCTGAGGGTTGTTTTCTCACTCTCTCAACAATTTCCTTTGATGCAGTTTTTATTTTTTATTAAAACCAAGTTATCTTCTTCTTTTGTTTCCCGTGCCTTTGGCATAGCATTTAAGAAACCACTGCCTAATCCAATGTCCCTCAGATTTTCCCCTCTGTTTTCTTCTAAGAGTTTTATAGTTTTAGCTCTTCAGTGTAGGTCTTTGATCCATTTTGAATTAATTTTTGTATATGGTGTAAGGTGATAGTCCAACTTCATTATTTTAAATGTAGATATCTAGTCTTTCCATACTATTTATTAAAGACACCATTCTCTACTAAATGATCTTGGCACCCTCGTTGAACATCAACTAATCATGAATGTGAAGGTTTACTTATAGGTTCTCAATTCTTTTCCATCAGTCTATCCTTATGCCACAACCACAGTTTTGACTATTGCCGCTTTGTAATAAAATTAAAATCAGGAAGTGGGAGTGCTCCAATTTTGTTGTTTTTCAAGATTGTCTTGGTTCTTCTGAGTCCTTCGAAATTTCATGTGAATTTTAGGATGGGTCTTTCCATCTCTGTAAAAAATAGTAATGGGATTTTTTTTTTAGGGCTTGCAATGAATTTGTAGATCACTTTAGGTAGCACTGTAATCTTCACAATGTTCAGTTTTCAAAGTTATGCACACAGGGTGTCTTTCCACTTATTTATGTCTTCTTTAGTTTCGTTAAGCAGTTTCACCTTTCAGTATAAAATTCTTGCACTTGTACCCTGACTAAGTTTATTCCTAAGTATTTATTATTTTTGATGCGATGGTAAATTGAATTGCTTACTTTCCTTTTGGAAATTTTTCTTTGCTAGGGTATAGAAACATGAATGATTTTTGTGTGTTGATTTTGTATCCTGTACCTTTAAAGAATTAGCTCCAACAATTTTTTTGTATGTGTATGTGATTCTTCGGGATTTATTAAATATAAGATCATGCTACCTGCTAATTATATGCCAGTTTGGATGCTTTTGTTTCTTTTTCTTCCCTAATTGCTTTAGCTATACCTTCCAACACTAACTATGTTAAATAGAAGTGGCAAAAGCAGAGATCCTGATCTTAAAAGGAAAGCTTTCAGCCTTTCACCACTGTAGTCTGAAGTTAGCTCTGAGTGTTACACATATGGCCTTTATCATGATGAGGAAGTTCTTTATATTCCTAACTTATCAAGTGTTTTTATCATGAAAGGGTGCTGGAGGTTGTCTAATGCTTTTTCTGTATCAATTGAGATAATATATTTTTCCTTCATTCTATTAGTGTGGGTATTACCTTCCTTGATATTCATATGCTGAACTACCTGGTATTCCTAAGATAAAACTCACTTGATCTCAATTCAGATGCCTTCTTCCTAACATGACCAGAACAGAACTCATAGCATTTCCTTCCAACCTACTTCTCCCTTCTGGGTTTCTTGTCTGGTAATGGTTAGGTCATTTCCTCAGTCACTCAAGCGAGGAAGTTTTATCTTTTCCCACTTATTTGGTTGTCAGTCATCAAGTTCTATAAGGTAGCTTTCTAAGAATCCTCTCATCATTCCACTTATCACCAACTCACCATTTCTATTACTAGTTAAGTTTGCTGTAATCTTTCATTTTATTGTAATTCCTTCAGCCTGGATAGCTTCCCTCTCATTTTCCTTCTCCTTCTCCTATAATCATCTGGTCAAAGCACTCTGTGCTTACCCCTAAAAACCCTAGAACACATGTTAATTTTATATTTCTTACTTTTAGAGTTCTAGAGTTTTGGGATAAGGACTGTGTATATTCAGTATTACAACAATGTTCAGCACATAGCAAGAGCTGAACAAATGATTCCTAAGTGTCTGAAACAGACCAACAATACCTTAAAGTGATATGATAGAGTATAGTAGATATAGCACAATAGCCATAGTAAGAAACCAGCCATATATATATAATTATAGATAAGCATCAGGCATATATGTGATGGTTTAAAAGCTTTTAAACTGACTTCTCTTTCTTGCTTCCTTACCTCTGATTTTGAAAATTCTCCCTACTTTTCAAGATCAATTTCATTCCTTACCTTCTCCAGCGCCTAACCATCAAACAATACATATCAATTCAGCACTTAATCATACACTAATGTGAAATCCCCCATATTATTCATAATGCTCCCCTCACCAAAAATGGGGGGAGGGGCTATGTGATATTAGCATATATCTATACCATATTGCTAAATGATGCTATAAACAGAATGTACTTCCACTCACCTCCCTTTCCACTAGTCATGTATCACTGGCATGTTTAATAATGTACTGTCTTACATTGATTATAATTAGATGTTGTTTCTTTGAGTTTTGCCTCCACATTCAATTTGCACTTTTCTGAAGGCAACAACCTCCATTCAGCCACTTTTGTATTAACCAAGAATTTGCAGTCCAAGCAGCCACACAATTCAGTCTCCCAACATAAATGTTTATGGGTTGTGTACTCATGCCTTTGTCTATACTTGAGTGACACTTAGGGAATGAGCAGTGCCCAAGTTTATTTTTATTTTATGACTTGATATTTCACTACAATGTTCTTATACTGGCAGAAATCACAGTCTAAATGACAATATTAAGGGAACAACATACACTTCTCCCCCCTAGGAACCTGGGTGGACGTGGAGGGGTTTCTCCATTTAATATCACTTTCTCCTTATGCTCTGGGTACTGATTCTCAGTTTGGCTCAGTGTGGGGACAACCTTCCACATGAGAAGAGGCTCCTCAGTCATATTCCAGTCAGCTGTCGGAGCCACACAAATATACATTTGTGAACGTGCTCTTTGAAAATAAAGAAGGAAAGTAGGTTTAATGGGAAAAGCCACCTCGCTCATGTTGTTTCCCACATCGCCCAGGACAGAAAAGTTTCCAAACTTTCTATCAACAGCTAAGTAAACTCAATCCATATACATATTATGTAGCTTCAAGCTTGCTTTGGAACAGCTTCGCTTCTTGCTTTGGCAGGAAATAAAGTTTGATTCATGGATATGGGGAAAGTTCTGGTCTTTCTGGGACAGTCTTGTCCTGGGCACAGTCACAGTAATAAGCAAAGAAAAGAAAACAATAATTAAAGAGGTACTGTACTTAAGTTTCTCTCAGGATTCTCAGGAACTAAGTCTTCAAAAATGCTATTAATGCTCTCCATTGCTTCGTAGGTATTAGATGATCCGTGGACAGCATTTTTCAAAACACTTCTTCCAAACCTGGCTCGGATAGAGTCTGGGGACAGTAGTTTTGCCTCCTCTGGTTCTGTGGGACCCATCAATCGTCTCCAGTCTGAAACAGCATTCCATTTGGTCAGAACCATGACCAAAGATGGACCCCTGCAAATAAGAATGCTTTCAGAGGCGCGCCTGGGTGGCTCAGTGGGTTAAAGCCTCTGCCTTCGGCTCAGGTCATGGTCCCAGGGTCCTGGGATCAAGCCCCGCATCGGGCTCTCTGCTCAGCAGGGAGCCTGCTTCCCCCCTCTCTCTGCCTCTCTGCCTACTTGTGATCTCTGCCTGTCAAATAAATAAATAAAAATCTTTAAAAAAAAAAAAAAGAATGCTTTCAGATGATCTGGGCTATTTATACCTATAGAGACTGCATATACAGCTAAGGACAGAATACCATGCTTTGTCTTTATTCCCTGTTCTTATCAGTGTGTTTTTGTGCTTTCTGTTTTTCCATTTCTCCCCTTTCCAACAGGTTATTGTGCTAGAAGAGTGCTATAGTTTAATTCTAGAAATATATGCTAGGCACTATTCTAAGTATGTTTAATGTATCAATTATATACCCCTCACAAAAAACAAATAGATAGATACTATTATTATCTCCATTTTAAAGATGAGGCAACTGAGGCACAGATTAAATATGTTGACAGAGCAGGGATTTAAAAGCAGAGATTAGAACCCAGATCACCTCTGTATCTAATGTGAAGACCTAAGGAAATGAAGGAAGGAAGGAAAGAAGAAGGTAGGGAAGGAAGGAAATAGGAAAGAAATGAACCCCAAATATTAACAGGGTGTCTCTTGATGAATGGAAATTCAATTTTTTAAAATTATATTTTGTATTTTTCAGTTTCTATAATGAATATTTGCTACTTATATAATGCAAAGAACTATGTATCTAAAACTTACTCAGATAACATTTCTAGTACATCTTGATAAAAGTCTTTCCCTTTTATTTTTGAGTAAATTTTTTCTGCTTCTTCTTCATTTAGGAGCATTTCCTTCAACTGTGTTATTTCAAATCCAGCCTCTTTAATAAGTTTCAGGATCTCCTCTAGGGAAAACAGATATTTCGTAATCTTGCAGAGTGCCTCCACTTTTGTTCCATAGTCAAATAGACTGAAATAACTAAGGAAAGTAATCATTTTACTTGCCTACTGTGGCTTAAAAAGCTAAAACTCTGCTAAACTACATTGAACTGAAAAGCATCAGATCGACATTCAGAGCAACGTGAATACATTAATGCCGATGATCAGTCTGTGAGAGGCACCTTTCGAGAACCCACCGGAAATGTCTCATTGACTATAAGGAGGTTGCGAGGGGTGTGCTTCTGGGCTGAAAGTGAAGACGTGTTTTCACATCCACGCAGCAAACATCAAGGAAGTCCTTGCTAGATATGGATTGAAGGGGAGAGCCCATCTGAACACTGCTCCCTGACGTAGCAAGGCACTCTTTGAGGGAATTAAAGTAAATCTTGTCAAAATCTCACAACAGCCTAAACGTTAAAGGCTACATTCAGGGAATCAAATGAGGGATTAGGAGCTTTCTGGTAAAACAGTCTTTTCTTTGGTCCAGATCAAAAGCACTTAGAAGTGCTGTGCTGCCCTGCTGGTCTCTATAGATCAACCTTGAGCATAACCCATAGAAAGCCTGAAGAAGGCTGGACTTCTGCAAAGGGGGCAGACAGGATGCTCCCTATGAGAGGTGCCGTGGGAACAAATATGAAGGGAACATTAACCATTTCTTCCAGATCTTGTCTGCTTAGAGGGCCCGGCCTAGAAACACAGCTTGAAAAGGTTGTCATTATTATAAAGAACAATGCAAAAGGCTCCAGGAACCACAGGCAAGTAAACTATTAACTCTCCGGGAGGGTCAGATACGATTTCCAGAAAGGCCAACTTTTGTGTTCAGTACAGTAAAAATAAGATAGGATCACCAAGCAGACATAGAGAAACAACATTGTAGGCACAGTGCAGAATTTCTAAAAATAATAATAATAATAATAATAATGTTAATGAAAACACTATCTATTAAAATCTATGGGATAATCAAAGGAAATTAAAGCAGTAATCAAAAATTTATAATGACAAAAATAATGAAAATAAATGAATTAAATATCCAATTTAAAAAGCTAGAAGAAGGTTGCCTGGGTGGCTCAGTGGGTTAAGCCTCTGCCTTCGGCTCAGGTCATGATCTCAGGGTCCTGGAATCTAGTCCCTCCTCGGGCTCTCTGCTCAGCAGGGAGCCTGCTTTCCCCTCTCTCTCTGCCTGCCTCTCAGCCTACTTGGGATCTCTCTCTCTCTCTCTGTCAAATAAAATCTTAAAAATAAATAAATAAATAAATGATTTTTAAAATTAAAAGCTAGAAGAACACTTTAAAAACTATTAGAGACTCAAAGGCAAAACTTTTAAAAAAGAAACGAAGTAATGAGTTTGAAAACAGAATATAAAACTCATAAATAAATCAAATTCTGTTTGTTCGAAAGACAACAAATGAAGAAATAGCAGGGTGGAAATAACCATTGAATGAAGAAATTAAACATGATAATAAGAGACCATGAACTCTATACAGACAAAATGGATAATTTCCTAGGAAAATACAAGTTAGCAAAATTAACTCTAATTAACAACAGTGTAGGTAAAAAGTTTAAATAGATCGATTTCCATAGAAGACTTTCTCCACAGAGAAAGTGGCCAAAGAATTATCCCACAAAAAAAGGCAACAGGCCCAGATGTTTTCACAGGAAAACTCTACCAAATCTTCAAATACCAATCCCACTGCTTCTTAAATCCTCCAGAGTACCGCAAATGAAGACATGCACATTTTTTAATGAAATATTACACTGTTATCTTGCACAAAAAATGAAAAGGACAGACCAATCTCACTGTCCCAATGCGAAAAATCCTAAATAAAATACAAGCAAATAGAATCTAAAAGCACATTTAAAAAATACCTCAGGATAAAGAAGATATGGTCCATATATACAATGGAGTATGATGCCTCCATCAGAAAGGATGAATACCCGACTTTTGTAGCAACATGGACGGGACTGGAGGAGATTATACTGAGTGAAATAAGTCAAGCAGAGAGTGTCAATTATCATATGGTTTCGCTTACTTGTTGAGCATAAGGAATAACACAGAGGGCACTGGGAGATGGAGAGGAGAAGTGCGTTGGAGGAAATTGGAGGGAGAGACAAACCATGAGAGACTGTGGACTCTGAGAAACTGAGGGTTTTGGAGGGGTGGGGTGTGGTGGGTTGGGTGAGCCTGGTGGTGGGTATTGTGGAGGGCACATACTGCATGGAGCACTGGGTGTGGTGCATAAACAATGAATTTTGGAAAACTGAAAAAAAAATAAAATAAAATAAATAAATACCTCAGTACTAAGTGAAGTTTATAAAAGAACGGGAGAACGGCTTGATATGATAGAAATATCATGACCATGAATTTCTCCTACTATTATACCAATGGAGAAAACCACTGTCATCTCCACCAACTCGGAACAGGACTTCAACAAAACTCAATTTCATTTTGATTATAAGAGAGACAGAGAGAAGGAAGAGGGAAGTAGGACGAGAGAGCAAATATGACAAAAGTTCATTGTTAAATCTAGACTGATGTGGACATTTGTGGAATTATTCTTCTAGCTTTTCCATAGTTTGAAAGTTTTCACAAAATCTGAAGGAAATGTACACATTAATCTTTATGTCTAAATATTTACCTCTTTGTTGCTGTGTTAAATGAGGTTTAAGCAGTGCTAAAGTGCTTTGAGGAGGAAAGAAATACTGTATTTCCCTCTCGGCTGCTTCTAACGAATCACTTCCATACAACTGGTTGATGGGCAAACCTTCCACTGCAAACCGTGCGCATAAACTTTGAAAAAGAAGTCAAGGTAAACACTGTTAGAGTGTACCATAATGTAGTATAATCTAAGACAACAGAACACTGTATAAATTGTCCAAAAGTCATTAAACAGCTCATTCCTGATCTGGACACTGTGTAAAAGGCAATAATTATAGAGTGGCTTGGCGCATACCCCTTCTTTACAAGGAAGCTTCACAGCCATTAGGAAGAACATGAACACTGAAATAATTACGATGTGACTATTGACAGATAACTCTGACAGAAGGAACTGTACCCTGGTACAGGGAAAAAGCACAGACTGTAGAATGCTTATTGCACTGGGCAATTACTTAACTTCTCTGTGCTTTAGTTGTGTCAGATACAAATAAGATAATAAAACTGCTTTGGAAGGAGATTTTGAGGATGTAATCTGATGATACATGTGAAATATATGGTGCATATTAAGTTGTCAATAAATACTTCTATCCCTTCCTTCATCACTAAATATTACCAAGCACTAGAGATGGCACCTGACTCTATACCAAAGAAACCAAATGACAAAGACTGAGTCTGGGAGACACTGCAAAGGAGCCCTCCAGCAGGGCGAGCGGAGAGCTAAGAGTGGAGCACACAGGACGGCCACATGTAAAGGGGCAGGAGTGAGGCTGATACTGGACATGTTGCGTTAGGCATGTTCTTTTATTTAGAAAGTGTGTGAGTAGGACGAGGGGCAGAGGGAGAGGGAAACAGAGACTCTCAGGCAGATTCCCCCCCTGAGCCAGAGCCCTGTGCAGGGCTTGATCCCATGAGCCTGAGATCAGGACCTGAACAGAAACCAAGAGTCAGACGCTTAACCAGCTGAGCCACCCACAGGCCCCTGGGCTAGGCAGTTTATCCTGGTTCTGCTTCCTCTACAACAGATGAACACATAAAATCTCCTAAATCAGTTGTTCCTTGATTTTTTTTTTCAGTAGCCCTTTTCCCCCCATCTCTTCATCCACATAAATTTCAGTAGAGCATATACTCTCTGCCTATTTCATTTTCTGCCCTTTACACAGAGTCCTGAACTGCCAACCCACAGAATCCAGCCATAGTGAATAAGGTCCTCTCCTGCTAATAAACTGACTTCACTGGTAACTTGGCTTTCTCTCCTAAGACCCCCTTCTTACCTCATTGCTTTTGCTGATTCAATCCCAGATTTCCTTTTTGCCTTATCCAATTTGACCTTCCCACTTGACCCTTGATGGTTCTCATATCTCTGACTTGAAGGCCCTTGTAGCCCAAGACTCTTGGAGGCTGTGATTGCTAGGGTTGCGGGATTTGCACAGCAAAGGTATCACCAGAAGTTACCTTTGCTCGATGGAGAGAACTACAAGCTGCCCCTCTCTGGTGCTGTTAGACATGATTATTGGGGGGAAAGCATGTGTGAAAGGAAAGGATCTCCTCCTCCTGAGAGCCTTCCTCGGACTAGAGCTGTGGTTCCTGTACCCACATCCAAAAAGAAATTAAAATGTCTCCCATGAAAAAAGTTTGGGACCCATGATATGAATCCTACCTCTCTGGAAGAGATTCTTTGGCTTTTTGAACACTACTTGGTCCAATTAACTCTTTCCAGTGTTGTAAACCATGGTCTCTTACTAAAACAAGAGCTAGAGATGGACCGCTGTTAGAAAAAAAAGACCAAAAGTATGGCTCAGTAGCTAATTATATATAGATAATACAAGTAGTTTTGTTAAATAGATAAAAACATTTCAAGATAATCCTCTTATCAAGTCTAAGATGAATTTCCATTGGTGTTTTTTACACCTTAAGTGAGTGAGTTTTAAACACCTTATAAAAGGAAAGGAAGAGAAGGGCCTTTATTCTGATAGATTGGTTCCTATTTTGTTCCCAGATTCCTGCTGATTTATATACCCTTGCTGGATTTCTGTCACAGCTGCTATTTCACTTACTCTTCTAAAAAACCTGACAGATTTCTAGCCCCTCAGTCTTCCCCGAGGACTAGTGATCTTCAGCATTACCAAAACCCTTGAGAGTCTGTATGTTCTCTGCTTGGATTTAATGTTACACAACTTGGACTTCTGGCATTCAACTCAATGGACCCCAGGAACTCACCCAGGCCTTCCATTGCTCTAGTAACATCCCAGGAGGATGAGAGAAGATGGACAGCTGAACAGAGAATTGAGATGGGAGTGAGACTGGCCAAGAAGTAGATTCAGCACATTTACAGAACTGAGAGGTGTGGCAACTTGACCATGGCAGTTGCCACACGGCATTAGGTCTTCAAAAGAAGACCTAAATGATTAAAAACTAAATCAGACTGTGCCTTCTAAACCTGAAAACTACTTTACCTGGTCATTTTTTCTATAAGCTTCCCAAAATAATCTTCATTTTCATATTCCTTGCACAGTGTTTGTGCTTCGTCTTTTGATAATACTATTTGCCTTTGCATCAATATTTTAAAGCCTTCATCTTCAATAATCTTCAAAACATCCTCTAAATAAAAAGCCACATAACAAGTGTTAAATTGATAGGGTATTGGCTATACATACCATACAGCATGTATTATTATGCACTTCATCCTTATTTGAAATTTAGAAGTTTTCAAAAATAGCTTATTAGATTTTAAGGTGAATAATATTCTTCACATACCAAATTATGACTTATGATGTTATTTCCAACTTTTATTACACAGGAATCATACACATACAAGGTGTGTAAAACTGAAAAAAAAATTACAACCAAAATAAAATATTCACTGGATGGGCTGAATGCCAACAAGGAAATCACAGAATTCAGTTTTAAAACTCACACAATTGAAATGATCCAATTAGAATTACACACAGAAAACAAATTTAGAAATGTCCAAAGCCTCAGGAACCTGTGAGACAATGTCAAATATCGAATACTTATACCTTTGGAATCCCAGATGGATTAGAGAAAGAGTTGTCACAGAAAAAATAATTTAAAGAAATAATGGTGGAAAATTCCTCAAATTTGGTGAAAAATACTAATTTATAGATTCAAGAAGTTTAAGGAACCCCAAAATCAAAGATAAGCTCAAAGAAAAGTATACTCAGGGACACGTCGGTGGCAGAGTTGGTTGAGCATTCAACTCCTGGTTTCCACTTGGATTGTGATCTTGGGATCCTGGGATCATGTCCCACTTTGGGCTCCACACTCAGTATGGAGTCGGCTTGAGATTGCCTCTCCCTCTCCCCCTGCCCCCTCACTCATGCTTTCTCTTGCACTCCCTCTCAAATAAATAAGTAAATCTTTTTTTTAAGTGTACTTATGCACATAATAATAAATTTGCTAAAAACCAAAGATAAGAAAAACATCTTGAAAGCAACCCCCCCAAATAAATAAATAAAAATGTACATTACATATCAGGTAAAAAATGCTTTGAATGATGCTGGATTTTTCATTAGGTACCAATAAACCCAGAAGGTGGTGGCACAACATTTTTAAAGTGTTAAAGTGTTAAAGGAAAAAAAACGGCAAACCAGAATTCTGTATCAGTACAAATATCCTTCAGGAATGAAAATAAAGACATCCTTTGATAAAAGAAAACCAACTGAATTTGTTGCCGGCAGACCTGCTCTTAAAAAAGTACAAAAGTTCTTTGGGTGGAAGGGAAATGATATCAGAGGGAAACTTGGAACTCCAGAAAGGAATAGAAGATAACAGTAAATAAATCTGGGTGAATAGTAAATCCGGGTGAATATAATAAAATGTTTTCCTCCTCCTAAGTTTTTTTTAAAAAGTCATCACTGTCGGGACGCCTAGGTGGCTCACTTGGTTGAGCAGCTGCCTTAGGCTCAGGTCATGATCCCAGTGTCCTGGGATTGAGTCCCACATCGGGCTCCTTGCTTGGCGGGGAGCCTGCTTCTCCCTCTGCCTCTGCCTGCCACTCTGTCTGCTTGTGCTTGCTTGCTCTCTCCCCCTCTCTCTCTGACAAATAAATAAATTTTTAAAAAATTCATCACTGTTGAAAAGCAAAAAAATTACAGTGTAGTCTGCAGGAGTACTCAATACATGTAGATTTAATAGACCAGTGACTACACTGCATAGAAAGAAGGGGAAAAGGATATATGGGACTGTATGGGGAAGTGGCAAAATATTAAACCTAAACAGTTTTAAAGTTATGCACATATATTTTATCCCAAAGCACAGCCACTAAAAGAAATGGACAAAATACATATATTTAAGAAGCCAATGGGTAAATTAAAATGGTACACTAAAAGAGTATTTAAATTCCAAAAGACAGCAGGAAAGAGAAAACAGAATGTACCAAAATGACATTTAATGTAAATGGTGTAAACATAGCAATTATAAGATAAAGATTGTCAGAATGGATTTTTGAAAAGACGATATTCTGTGCTCACTGGAAAAGAGAGATTTTAAGCAACAGTGGAAATGATTCTGACAAGCTAGATGCAAACTGAGAGAAGATGACTAAACCAGTCCCAGAGGAGATAAAAACAATGAATAAAAGGTGTGAGGGTCTGATTTCCAAGGAAGCTCTGGTCTGAGGATTTGCCTTACATGACAGAGTTGTTTGGAGGTGATCCGCTCATTTGAGGCTTCCCGGCATATGAAAGAACCAGGAAAACTGCCTGAGGTGATATCCAATAGAGGCCAGTCAGGCCCCAGGTGCAAACTCATCTGATATCTTTACCCAATATGAATGAGGCAACAGTCATCTACCAACTCATACTGAAGACAGGCAATTTTAATTCTCATATATCATCTATGGATTTAATGGTTGTTACTTCTTATTGGTGGGATGTTCTTTTCTAGAGACTTGGTAGTAAGAGTGCTAGCAAATGGATTAGCCAGAATGTGTCTGTTGCATACTTCAAGTATTTTTATGAGTCCTAGAAAAGGGTGGGGAGTAGAAACACATACTAGCTGTCACATAAGATAGTCTCATGAACTATGGAAAAAAAATCAAAATATTATCTATCAAATCTAATAATGTATTAAAAAAAAGTATATACTACAGCAAAGCAGGATTTTTTCCAGGCATACAAGACTGGTTCAAATTTTGAAAATCAATGAACATAACTTACATATTAATATGCTAAAGAAGAAAAATCATATGATTCTATCATAGATACAGAAAAAGCATTAAGACAACTCTAACAACCATTCTTTTTTTTTAATATTTTATTTATTTACTTATTTATTTAACAGAGAGAGAGCACAAACAGGGGGAGAAGAAGAGGGGGAGGGAGAAACTCAGACTTCTGGCTGAGCAGGGAACCCAGCATGGGGCTCAATTCCAGGACCCTGGGATCATGACCTGAATAGAAGGCAGACACTTAACCAACTGAGCCACCCTAGTGCCCCTTCAACAACAATTCATGATTAAAACTCTCAGCAAACTAGGAATAGAGGGTTCCTCAATTCCTCAAGAACATGTACAAGAATCCTATTGCTAACATCATACTTAATGGAGAGAAACTCATGAGGGAGTAGGAGGCTGGCTGGGGACGAGGCAAAAGCTGGTGCCTTGCACCCCCTCTCCACCCGCTCCCCTCGGTAATATGTGACATTCCTCAGGCACCCCTGGCTGCCCTAAAAGAAAAACAAATAGTTAACTTGCAGAGATCACAACCCTGCAAGACAGGAGTCTCCAAATGTCCTAGTGATTTACAACAAAGAAGCTATCTTTTCAATAGCCCAATTTCCAGAGACAAATAACTCAGTTCCTCAAGCCCTAATGTCGCCCTCCCCTCCATAAAAACTGAAGGAGGCTGAGGCAGAAGGAAATGTAAATAAAGTTAAATTTCTTCTAAACCCAAATCTCACTAACAAGGACACTTGATAGGAGAAATGTGAAACTTTATCTCTAAACCTCCAAGATAGTGTCAGCAATCATTCCCAAGCATATGACCCACTGATACACATCTAAAGGGTCTCACGAGAAGATCTTTTTTACTAGTAATAAATAACCTTTCTCCCAACAAGAGCTAGCCCCTCAAGGTCCTGGAGACCTTGCTTCCAAAATTCCTTAGAGACTTATGCCATCCCTAATCCCCTCCCCAGCTTACAAGTATATAACAGACCACTCCTCACATTCCCAGGGCAGCAGCTCTTCCTGCCCACGGGTCCTGTCCCTGTGCTTTAATAAACCACCATTTTGCACCAAAGATGTCTCAAGAATTCTTTCTTGGTCATCGGCTCCGGACCTCACCCCACCGAACCTCACCTAGGTTCTAGAACTTCATCAAAACTAGATGCTTGTCTCCAAGACTGGAAAGAAGGCAATTTGACATGTGACATCATCCTGGAAAACTGAGCTAGTGAAATAACACAAGAAAAGGAAATAAAAGAGTATATAGATTTGGAAGGAGAAAATAAAACTGTCTTTGTTTTCTAGTGGCATCAATATCTATGTGGAAAATTCTAAAGAAACAATAACAACAAAACTCCTGAAAACAATGAGACCACTGTAGCAAAGTTTCAGGTTAAAATTAATATACAGAAGTCAATTATTTTCCTCTATACCAGCAATGAACACGAATTTGAAATTTAAAACAATACCATTCACACGAGCACACAAAAAATGAACTACATCAGCAGAAATCCAACAAAATCTGTATAGGGTCTAAATAAGGAATAGTCAGTCAGAGAAAGACAAATACCATATGATCTCACTCATATGCAGAATTTAAGAAACAAAACAGATGTACATGGTGGGGAGAAAGAGAGGCAAACCAAGAAACAAACTTAATTGTAGAGAACAGACTGATGGTTACCAGAGGTGTGGAGAATAGGAGGATGGGTCCAATGGGTGATGGAGATTAAGGAGCCTGCTTGTGCTGATGAGCACAAGTGTTGTATGGAAGTGTTGATTCACTATATTGTATACCTAAAACTGATATTACACTGTATGTTAACTAACTGGAATTTTTTTTAAGATTTTATTTATTTATTTGACAGAGAGAGATCACAAGTAGGCAGAGAGAAGGGCAGAGAGGGAGGGGGGAAAGTAGGCCCCCCGCTATGCAGAGAGCCCAATGTGGGGCTTGATCCCAGGATCCTGAGATCATGACCTGAGCTGAAGGTAGAAGCTTTAACCCACTAAGTCATCCAGGCACCCAAACTAAGTGGAATTTAAATAGAAGCTAAGATTATAGATAGATAGATAGATAGATAGATAAAACTACAAAACTGGTGAAAGGGATCAGAGATCTAAATCAATGTAGACATAGGTATTATTCGTTATTCATGGATAGGAGGGCTCAATATGTTAAGATGTCAGTTCTGCTGATTCTAAAGTTTATACAGAAAGGCAAAAGACCCAGAATAATCAACTCAATATTGAAGGAGAAGAACCATGTTGGAGGACGGATACTACCTTACTATATGAAGATACAGTAATCAAGACAGCATGGAACTAGAGAAAAACAGACACAAATATCCACGAAACATAATAGAGAACCCAGAAAAAAACCCACACAAAAATGCTCAGCTGATCTAGGACAGATAAGGAAAGGCAGTGCAGTGCAGCAATGACCATCTTTTCAACAAATGGCACCGCAGCAATGAGGCATCGCCCCTGCAAAAAAAAATTTACTCTAGACAGACTTTACATCTTTCACAAAAATTAGCTCGACTAGATTATGGACCTAAATTTAAAACACAAAATCAAACACTTCCTAGAAGATAACAGAGGAGAAAATCTAGGTTACCTTGGGTTTGGAAATTATTTTTTAGATAAAACACTAAAAGAAGAATCCGAAACAAAAAACTGGTATATTGGACTATATTAAAAATAAAAACTTTTCTGAGGCACCTGGGTGGCTCAGTCAGTTAAGCATCTGCACTGGGCTCAAGTTATGAGCCCAGGGTCTGGGATGGAGCCCTGTATCGGGCTCCCTGCTCAGCAGGAAGCCTGCTTCTCCCTCTCCTACTCTCCCTGCTTGTGTGCTCACTCTTGCTGTGCCTCTGTCAAATAAATAAAATCTTTAAAATAGATAAACAAATAAATAAATACTTTGATGTGAAAAATACTGCTAAAAAAATGCAGAGCCCAAAACCTGGAAAAATATTTGTATAAATATTTTATATTATATTTCTATAAAGGATTATATATTGTATTTACATAAAGAATTATATTCAACATTTACAAAGAACTCTTATAACTCAACAATAAGTGGACAAGCAACTCAATTAAGAAATGGGCGTAAAGGGGAGCCTGGGTGGCTCATTGAGTTAAGCGTCTGCCTTTAGCTCAGGTCTTGATCCTGGGGTCCTGGGTCTTGGAGCCCTAGGGTCCTGGGATCGAGCCCTGAGCAGGGAGCCTGCTTCTCCCTCTCCCTCTGCCTGCTGTTCCCCCTGCTTGTGCTCCCTTGCTCTCTGTCAAATATATAAATTTAAAAATCTTTAAAAAAAACAAAGAAAAGAAAAGAACTGGGTGTAAGAACTGAAAACACACCTCACCAAAGAAGATGTACTGATGGCAAGTTAGCATATGAAATGATGCTCAGCATCATGTCATTAAGGAATTGTAAGTTAAAACAGTGAGATAACATTATATACCTATTAGAACAGGAAAAAATATCTAAAATACCAAATGTTGACAAAAATGTAGAGCAACAGGGGCGCCTGGGTGGCTCAGTGGGTTAAGCCACTGCCTTCGGTTCAGGTCATGGTCTCAGGGTCCTGGGATCGAGCCCCGCATCGGGCTCTCTGCTCAGCAGGGAGCCTGCTTCCCCTCTCTCTCTGCCTGCCTCTCTGCCTACTTGTGATCTCTCTCCCTGTGTCAAATAAATAAACAAAATCTTAAAAAAAAAAAAAGAATGTGGAGCAACAGGAATTTTCATTCATTGCTGTTTGGAATCGAAAATGATACAACCACTTTGAAAGGCATTTCTTACAAAGCTAAACATGGTTTAACCATAAAATCTGGTAATCATGCTCCTAGGTATTTAGCCAATTGAGTTGAAAACATGTCCACATACACACATACACAAGCTGCATATGAATGCCTATAGTATCTTTATTCATAGTAGCTAAAAACTATAAGCTACCAAGATGCCTTTCAATAGGTAACTGGACAAGCCTAAGTACATTCATACAATGGGAAAATTATTCAGTGATAAAAGAAAATGAGCCATCAAGAAAATATCAACAAAAGACAAGAAGAAACCTTAAATGTATATTATCAAGTGAAAGAAGTCAGTCTGAAAAGTTGCATACTCTATGACTCCAACTATGTGACATTCTAGAAAAAGAAATTATAGAGACAGCAAAAAAAAAATCAGTGATTGCCAGGAGTTAGGAGGAAGGAAAAGAGGGATGAACAGGGGAAGCACAGGGGATTTTTAGGGCAGTGATTCTATTCTGTATGACACTGTAAAGGGGATGCACAACATTATGCATTTGTTAAAACCCATAAAGTGTACAAAAAAAGAGCCAACATTGCTATAAACTATGAACTTTAGTTAATAACATTTTAATATTGGTTCATTAATTATAAAAATATATCACCGTAATATGGTAATAGGAGAAACTGTTGTGGAGGGGACAGACATATGGAAACTACTATCTCCTCCTTAATTTTTCTGTAAAACTGTTCTAAAATATGGTCTATTCATTTAAAAAAATATATCCATATTTTAGAAGATTTAAGAAGGCAAACAATACAAAACTAAAACATTCCAAAGAAGAAAACTCTAAGCCCAGATAGTTTCACTGGTAGATTCTAATAAACATTTAAGAAAGATGTAATATGAATTACACACTCTTTCTTTAGAGAAATAGGAGTACCTACTTCTCATCTCATTTGATAAGGCCTACATTACCCTGACACCAAAACCAGAAAAAGACATGAAAAGAAAAGAACAAATATTTCTCATGAATATAGACACAAAAGGCAACAAAACAGTAAAAAAATCAAATCCAGATATATGTAAAAAGAACAAAATAAAACCAAAGGTGACTTATCTGGAGGAAGTAAGACTGGTCCAATATTTAAAAATCAAAGCAACTGCCATATTACCAAACTCAAGAAAATAAAACATAATCATATCTTTAGATACAGAAAAAAAAAGTTGAGAAAATACAATTCCTATTTATGATTTTTTAAAAAACTCCTCAAACTAGAAATCAGATTTTTTAAAAATTAAATAAAGGTCTATAGAGCTAATATTGTACTCAATGGGAAAAGACTGAATTCTTTTGCTATAAGGTCAAGAGCAAAGCAAGCATGTCACCTCTCATTGTCAGCATCATAGAGGACGTTCTAGCCAGTTCAATGAGGCAAGCAGAAGAAATAAAAGGCATACCAATTCAAAAGAAAGAGGAAAAACTCTCTCAATTTGCAGGTGATACTTATTGCTCACATCACCGGCTCTCAGCCTGACATTCTGTCCTGCAAGGATGCAACTGACAATGTCTGGAGATATTTTTGGTCATCACACTGGGGGTGTGGAGGACGTAGTGAGTAAAGGCCAAGGAAGTTACAAACATTTTACAATGCAACAGGACACTGCCTCTTTTTTTTAGACGGGGTAGGGGCAGCAGGAGGAGGAGAGAGAGAACCGTAAGTAGGCTCCACGCCCAGCACAGATCCCAAGGCAGCGCTCAGTATCAAAACCCTAAGGTTTTGATCAAGAGTCGGTCACTTAACTGACTGAGCCACCCAGGTGCCCCAGATATAACCTCTTTCAACAAAATATTATCTAGCCCCAAATGTAAGTATGTCTGAAACTGAGAAACCTTGGTCTGCATAGAAATTCCCAAGGGAACTACAGCAAAGCCTCTAGAACTGAGTTTAGCAAGTCAAAGAATATGAGGTCAATATACACATATCAATTATATTTCCATATACCATCTATAATGTGAACTTATGATCTGTATGTCTGCTATGTGACTATGGGAAAAGGTTTAAAAATAACTAGCACCCTTTAGGTGCCAGGCACTTTTATGTTCTCATTTTTTTTTTAAGTAAGCTCTACTCCCAAAATGGGGTTTAAATGCATGACATCACATGCTCCACTGACTGAGCGAGCCAGGCACCCCTCATTTTAATCTTCTGAATTTCATACATGAAGAAACAGGTGCTTTTCTTCAGTGTTAAATTTTAAAATAATATCTTTTAATATAATTATACTAGGGTGTATTTATATTTATTTCTTACCTTTCCTTTCTTGAAAGAGAGGTGGCCGAAGTAATGCCAGGATCTTTTCTAATTTGAGATTTTTCATGTTTTTAAAATCAGGGAAGAACACATCAATTAAGTAGTTAACATTAGTTACAGTCTCTTCAACATCACAAAACTGAGCTATATGTTGTCTTTCCAGATATTCTTGTAAGCTGTGGAAATCCAAAATATAATTTAAGATTAATGTGAGCTTAATAACCATGCCAAAAAATTAAAACTGGTAATAAGTTCACAAATATTTTGTGATTTAATAAACAAAAACTGAATGTCATAGAAAGATAAGTTGTATTTTTCCATGAAATCAGACAATATGTATTTAACTTTTTGTTGAATCAATCCAAAAATCAATTACATGAAATCATGTATGCTTGATTTCATGGGAGGATAAAGAAGACCAACATAAAATACAGTTAAAAATGTTTTTCTTGGGGCACCTGGGTGGGCTCAGTTGGTTAAGCACCGGACTCTTGATTTTGGCTCAGATCATGAGCTCAGAGTTGTGAGATAGAGCCCTGCATCAGGCTCTGGGCTGGACATGGAGCCTGCTTAAGATTCTCTCTCTCAAGGAATCCATCAAAATCCTTGAGGAGAACACAGGCAGCAACCTCTTCAACCTCAGCTGAGGCAACTTCTTCCTAGGAACATCGCCAAAGGCAAGGGAAGCAAGGGCAGAGGAAGAGTATCTCAAGCACACTCCACACTGAGCATGAAGCCCTACATGGGGCTCGATCCCATGACCCTGAGATCACGACCTGAGCTGAAGCCAAGAGTCAGATGCTCAACCAACTGCACCACCCAGGCAGCCCCGTTTAGTACTTTCAGTGTTTTCAATTCTAGTACTTCATTTTGCCTGGTTATATATTATTTTGCCATCCTTTTATTTTTATTTCTTTTGTGTGTTTCTTCTGAACAGAATATAGATGAGTGCAGTTTTTGAAACTTTATTTTGAAAATAATTCCATTGACAGGAAGGTTGCAAGACAAGGATAATGAACTCTAGATTCTCCAACTGTTAACATTTTGCCACATTTCTTCTCTCTGTCCCTCTCACTCCCCTCTCCTGTCATGTGTGTGTGTGTGTGTGTGTGTGTGTGTGTGTGTTGTTTGTTGACTGAACCATTTAAGAGCAGGCTGCAGATATTTTAAAAATTCACCCTCCTAAATATTTCAGGAAAGTTCACATTGATACAAAACTATTCTCTCATAAATAGTTCATATTCAAATTTCACCAACCTTACAGTATGTCCCATCAATAGTAATTTTTCCTAATCCTGGACCATACATTGCCTGTAATTGTCCTAGCTCCCTAGTCTCCTTGAATCTCTGTCAAGGCCTCAGCCTTTTCATCTTTCATGATATTGACATTTTGTAAAGTCCAGCTTAGCTGTTTTGCAGAGTGTTCCTCATTTAGGATGGTTTCAAACAATTAGACCGGTAGTTTCCTATTAATTTCAGGGTATGAAGTCTCTGGCAGCAGTATTATATAAGTGATGTTGTATCCGTCATACACCACAATATGATGTACACGATTTAAGTTTTTCCCATTGTTGATGTTATTAATGTGGTTAAAGTGGTGTCTTCCTCTTTGCTCCTCTGGAAAGCTACAGTGTCCACCTTGTAAATAAAAAGAAATCTGTGAGAATACCATTTGACACTGTATATATTTTTCATGTAATGGTTTTAGTACCCATTGATGATCCATTGTTACTATGATGTTTTTTAATGTACCTTTTTTACCTTAGCCTTAATAGCAATCTCTGTATTTAATGGGATAATTAACCTTTTCATATTTAGTATAATAGCCATATACTTAACTACCTTCCTTCCATCTGACTTTATATATACACTATTTATTTTAAATTGTACTTTTTTCTTTTTTTCTTTCCCTTATTTTGGTGGTCTGAGCAAGTTGCTATCCATTCCATGTGTTCCCCTTGTTAATGTAGAGGTTCTATTATACTTATCCATGGCACTGATGTTCACCATCTTTTACTGGCTTCTGTAACCAAAAACATGTGTTTCAAATATTTCTTAACGTTCTGACACACTATTTCTCAGCTCTAACATCCTACCCATCCCCACTTCTCTAAACTTGAAAAAGAACTTTAAAATACTGTGTCACTTCTTCATTTCAGCTCTCTTCTCTCCACTCTGAGAAGAACCATTTCCCTTCCCTCTTCTCCCTCATGCCGAAGTGTCTCTTTTCATTTTTTTGTTTGGTCAAGTCTTCTTCCAAATATTTTTCAGGCCATATATTCCTAAGCATGTCCTTGAGCATATCTTCCTTTGCTTCTCCAGGTAGAGGATATGCCGGCTTCATTAGGATGCAGGGGTATGCTGTTTCTCTTAGTGGTCTGATGACAAGTCCCATGCCAGTGGAAGAATTTTTCCTTGTAAGAAACTTATTCTCAATTGCTGCCAACTATGCAGTTGGTGTAAGTGAACCAAGGGCAAGTCACTGGGGGATGCACTGCCTCTAACAAATGTTAACCCAATTTTAAACTAAAAGTTGGGCTGTTTTTTAGCATCACCAGTGATTCTAAACAACGTTAGTGATAAATTTACTCCTCCTTGAAAAAAATTTTGTCTAAATAATTCCTGTGAGGGTGGCTCCGTTGCACAATGGATAGCGCATTGGACTTCTAAATAATTCCTGTGATTAGTGTTAAGTTTTAATAATATATGTGTAGGCTTCAAGTTGGCATATTTTTATTCCTTATCTTTAATAAACAGTGTACTCTAGCTTATACTCTGCATGTAAGAATCAATACTAAAACAACAAAGCTATTGGCAGAATGCAATTTCTGGAGTTTTGTGAAACAGGAATTTTATGTATCTCTATTTAACATGAATTTTAGTAAATTTTAGTAAAGATCAATTTTGAGAAAGCCGTTCACAAATCTTCAAAATTTAAGGCTTACAGACAAAATTTGCACCTTATTACTGGGATAGACTAATACATATATAAGTATAAATGCTTTTTCCCTTTCTAAGAAAACACATTAATATAATTAAAGAGTATTAGCCTATTATTTGTTTCATTTTTGGTATTAGAATATTCTTTTTTTTCTTTTTTTGCTTATATGTTTCACAAAGGACAATTTTCACTATTTATGTTTTTTCCTGGCCATCATTATTTTCCTTGTTCAATTATTAGCACTAAAAATAATATTATCATATAGAGGAGAGGGGTGTTAAGAAAATTACCTGCTTGGGGTTTCAGACACACTGAGCACCTCACTGCCTGTTCTTTCTCTCTGGAAATGGCATTCAGTGCTTTTTCCCAGGATATCCCCCTGTCTGTTTTTGTGCATCAGTCCAGGCTGGGCGACTGTAAGCCCTTTCAATTGGCAGATGCATTTATTTCTTCATTTCAGGGAATTTTTTCCCCCTATTCTTTGTCGAATTATAGCTTGTTCATCTATTCTTTCTTCTCTATATGGAATTTCTCTTACTAGCACATGGGTTTTTCCCAGTATATTCTCCACATTGCTTATTCTCTTGCTCTCATGAAGTCTGTCTCATTTCTGTACTGTAAGCTATTTCTTTCATCTGATTTTCCAAGTCATTAAAACCAAATCTCAAACGACTATCACACCATCTAATTCTCCACTGAATTTAGAGTTCAAATCACTATTTTATAGTTCAAATTTGAAAGTCTTTTTTTTTATTAATTTCTTTTCAGCGTAACAGAATTCATTGTTTATGCACCACACCCAGTGCTCCATGCCATATGTGCCCTCCATAATACCCACCACCTGGCTCCCCCAACCTCCCACCCCCCACCCCTTCAAAACCCTCAGATTGTTTTTCAGAGTCTATAGTCTCTCATGGTTCACCTCCCCTTCCAATTTCCCTCAACTCCCTTCTCCTCTCCATCTCCCCATGTCCTCCATGTTATTTGTTATGCTCCACAAATAAGTGAAACCATATGATAATTGACTCTCTCTGCTTGACTTATTTCACTCAGCATAATCTCTTCCAGTCCCGTCCATGTTGATACAAAAGTTGGGTATTCACCCTTTCTGATGGAGGCATAATACTCCATAGAGTATATGGACCACATCTTCCTTATCCATTCGTCTGTTGAAGGGCATCTTGGTTCTTTCCACAGTTTGGCAACAGTGGCCATTGCTGCTATGAACATTGGGGTACAGATGGCCCTTCTTTTCACCACATCAGTATCTTTGGGGTAAATACCCAGTAGCGCAATTGCAGGGTCATAGGGAAGCTCTATTTTTAATTTCTTA